>CM042558.1:2822299-2847299 GCA_023630585.1 Cranoglanis bouderius | reverse complement strand
AACTAATAATAATAATAATAATAATAATAATAATAATAATAATAATAATAATAATAATAATAACCCATGCATTATATTTTTAAATACAATTTGTATGTATTTCAACACATTTCAGGTCCATCGGTCCATTTTTTTTTTTTTTTGTCAATCTGCTCCACAGCAGTGCTTGTCTTTCCAAATGCATATCGTGAACAGAAAGCTGTCACCTTTAAAACACAATAACATGTTGTAAAATAATCGTTATTATTTGTATTGATGCTCGTTTTTATTTATTTATTTGTTTATTTATTTTGTAATAGACCTTAGGAACACAATTCTGTTCCTACTGCAGCCCGAGGTTTAGATTAAGAGTTATGCAAAACAAAAACAAAACAAAATCAAGAGGACATCTTTTGTACGGTTTTGTATCCGTTTGGTGTGCGTGTTTTACCTGGAAACGGGAATCTAGCATACTTTAATAATAAGAAGAATAAGAATAATAAGAATAATAATAATCTTACACCTTACCACACTGAAGATCTCTAGCTACTAAAGGTACAAAACATTAGAGTTTGGCACCTTTATTTCTGAGAGTGTAGCACTGACCCAGGAAGAAACGTATGTTTGAAGAAGAAATATTTACAGAAACACATGAATTACATGAAATCGTCAATTATTTTAAAAATTCATTAATTATTAATTGATTAATTAATTTCCCCGCTGTGCTCTATAGTACTCAAGGCCTGTTCGCATATTCAGAATTCATATTTACGTTTTTCATATTTACATTCTTCGTATTCAAAGTCAGCCCCGAGGTGGCAAAGGCCAAACGGGAGCCGAGGGGCTTCTTTCCCTCCTTAAAATCCCCCCGACGGCGAGGTCGGGCCAAAGCTGGCACCGAAGCTGGCACCGAAGCTGGCGCGCCTGGCACCGGGGGCTCCTGCCAAGTCGCTAAATGTCTCAGCATCAGCAGCGCGGTGCCAACACGCAGGCCAGAGCAGGGCCTTCTGGGTGGAGCCCGCTATTTCTTCCCTAATTCAGCAGCATCTGTTCATTACACTTCACGTTTCGCGTGTGTGAGAGACTACAGGAGGCCGTAAAGCCCCCGGGACACTCTGCTCGATATGCAAGAAAAACTCCGGACACACACACACACACACACACACACACACACACATCAAAACGTCTTGATAGGGAAACACTGTGTACACTATTACTGAACAACAAAAGCACATTCACTAGACAACAATGTCCTAGAGAGGTCATATCTAAGTGCACACTATATAGGAACCCTCGAAGTCACTGAAATAAAATATAGGTTATCGGCTATGACATGCGACTAGTTCTCAAAATGGCGTTCGTCAATTTAAATATGCAAATTAAATAATAAATATGAGCTTGTGAATATAC
Source organism: Cranoglanis bouderius (assembly GCA_023630585.1). Lineage (NCBI taxonomy): Eukaryota > Metazoa > Chordata > Actinopteri > Siluriformes > Cranoglanididae > Cranoglanis > Cranoglanis bouderius. The sequence goes on along the minus strand of CM042558.1, from coordinate 2,845,910 downwards.
AAGTATTCATGTTAAGTCTATAGCAAGTCTATAGCATTTTAAAAATGAGTAGTGTCTGAATCCTGCATGGACGCACGCGTAGAAGAATGAATTTATGGATTTATCAGGATTATTTCTTTATTTCTGTACAGTATTTGTCTGTTTCAGTTGTTTAATACAGTCTTAAGGCAACTGGTCACAGCGTGAGGAGCGAAACGCTTTGCCAAATGCAAATTAAATCAGGAGCCGCCCCATCACTAATCAAATTAATTTAATTGTTTTTTTTTTGTTGTTTTTTTTTGTAAAGCAGGTACTTTTAGATTTGGAGAAATCCGAATCGCGTGTTCGATTTTCATGCACTGTAACATGATTTGCTGCGCAAATTAGCATCAGATGATAGCAACCACCCATCTTCGAATGCGTATTAAATATTCACAATCCACATTTAAATATGCAAAAGGGAGATGGCGTCTCGATTTAGGCTCACACGAGCACCGAGGCCATCGATCCATCAGGGAGCCCTGACCATCTCTCTCTCCCTCTCTCTTACACACACACACACACACACACACACACACACACACACACACACACACACATGCTGCAGCTCCTCTTTGTGCCAGCCACGCCCCAGCAGTGCCAGTCATGGAGCTTGGCACAGGCTGGCATCACCTATTAAAAAATTCCACAGCATCTGTTCTGAGAGAAGCAGATTTAAAGGAGCCGTAAGCGGAAAGAACGGACACCGAAATATGAATCTTAACACAAAGCTTTCGAGACATCTGTACGTAGTTATAGTTCTATATTAATATATAGTAGAAATGTAATAATTTTCTGATATTAAATAAACAAAGCCACACCCTGTCATCCTCTTTGACCAAAACTGCTATACCGGTTTGTACGATTATCGATTTTATGATTTTATTCAATCGAACCAGAGCCAATATTTAAATAGTAGCAGGCTGTATCTGTATCCGTATTCAGTTTACAACCCGAAGTGGGCGTGGCATAAACCGGTTTAGACAGTTCCTCAGCCTCAGCTCCATCCCACAACCGCGTTTAAGTTCTCGTTCTCGAACTTGCGGCCTTGTAGCGAGCTTGACCAGGCAGGTACTAATGATGAATGAATGCTGAAAATAGGCCTACATCACAATAAAACATCTTGTTATTTAACCAAAACGTTTATATATTTTTTTTCTTTAACATTTACAGTTCTTTGTAACAATCAGACCCCCCCCCCCCATCGTATTAACTTCAAGAGAAAGAGAAAAAAAAAGAGAGAGAGGCTGGTGAGGACACCTACTAACTTGTTTCATGGATGTTCCAGAACATTACATGTAACTATGTGTAACTCCGCCCCATCACACCACACCGTCATTCAGTACTTTACATTAATTACATAGCTTTATTCCATTATTATAATATAAAATAGAAGATGTGGCTACATTGAGAGCTGTTATAATTGTGTATATTCCTCTAAGTGTGTGTGTGTGTGTTTGTGTGTGTGTTTGTGTGTACATCTAGCATGACTGCACAGCACTGGAGTGTGTTTGTGCATCAAATGCATGCGAGTGCAGCGGGGTTGTTGCTGGTCGGCACAGATGGTGTGTGTGTGTGTGTGTGTGTGTGTGTGTGTGTGCATGTGTTGGTCACATGGGCATCAGTAATTGGGCGCCATATTGCCCGGTTTTGCGGGGTTTTTTTCCCCAGCTGGACCTGTCAGATGGCATTGCGTCCAGCTCGATGCCCTCTCATCCGTCCATCCCTCTCTCCTCCTCTCCTTCCTTTCCCTTCCCCTCGTCTCTCCATCCTGCTCTCCGTTTTCCTTCACCCCTGCTTCCTCTTCGTCTAGTTCCTCCTCCCGCACCGGATCTCCTCCACTCATCTCCACTTCCCTGTTTTATTCCTCCTTGTTCGTTTACTTTTTCATTCATCCCTTCCTTTTTTCCTCCCTCTCTTTTTTTTCTTTCACATTTTCCTCTTCCTGCATTTTTTTTTCCAGCTTAATGCCTTTCATCCTTTGTTCTCTCTTCGTGTTTCTTTTCTCTCTCTGTTGCATTCTCCCTCGCTTTCTTCTCTTCTCTCTCTCTCTCTCTCTCTCTCTCTCTCTCTTCACTTGCTGCCCTCATCTTTTCACTCCATCTTGCTCGCCTTGAATCTCTCATTCGTTCTTTCACACACCCCCCTTCTTCCTCATAGACTCCCTCTCTTTCTTGTTCAGCTTGATGCCTATCATCTCTCACTCTTTCACTCTTTTATGCCTTTTTCTCCTTTCACTTTCTCTCCCTCTCCCTCTTCCCCCCTTTTTCTCATCTCCTTATTCCCTTACTCCCCCCAGCTTTTTAAAAACTTTTTTCCTCTCTCCTTTCCTCCATACCTTTCCGTTGGTCTTTTTTCTCCTCTGTCTCTCTCTCTCTCTCTCTCTTTCTCTCTTCCATTCCTCTCTCTACCCTTTTTCCTTCAGCAGTTTTCTCTCCTCCATCTGCTTTTGCTATAGCACCAGCTTATTTTCCCTTCACACACATACTCTCTCTCTCTCTCTCTCTCTTTTTAGTTCTGTTTATTCTAGAAATGAATGTAAAACAGTATATGATACAGATGATAGAAAGGATGTTGTGAGTATCTCTAACGATGTTCTAATGAAGCACATAAATAAAATATTACATCAACACGATTATTTGCAAAAGTAAAAATATATAAGACAGAATTGTGTAGATGGAACACATTTCGCTAAGTCAACGAAACTCAGCGCACCATCGCTCCTGTAACATAAACTGTGTACATTCTGTACAGTAAAAAAGTTCTTAGGTTGAATTAGCAGTGATTTAGCACTGAATTAGCTGTATTTTAGCTGTGAATTAGCATTGATTTAGCAGTGAATTAGCAGTGAATTAGCTGTAATTTAGCTCTGAATTAGCTGTAAATTAGCTGTGATTTAGCAGTGATTTAGCTGTGATTTAGCTGTGATTTAGTATTGAATTAACAGTAAATTTGCTGTGATTTATTAGTGATTTAGCAGTTATTTTCATGCTGCTTTAGTTTTAGCCATACTAGCAAGTTGGAAAAGTCGTAGTATGGTGTGGTCGTTTCTTTCTGACACAGCGATACTGCCCCCTGCAGACAGGACACCTTTCCCCCATCAGGTGACAAGGTTCATTCAGCAAATCTGTGGGAAAACTTTGGGAAACACGTTTCTCTAGAACTCCACCAGGCGACCAAAAGTAAAACATGCTTGACCCTTCTCTTCCCCACCAAGAACCCCCCCCAGCCCCCGTCAATAACATGTCATGTGAATGGCAAATAATGCTAACCTATATATATATATATATATATATATATATATATATATATATATATATATATATATATATATATATATATATATATATATATAAACCAGTTTATACATAGCTGTTGATGTTTAGTATATAATTATACCATAGTGTTGTTGAATCTGATTGGTCAGGAGGTGTTGATTCAAATTCATTGCCATCTATACAAAAGGGGACATCTTAGGAATAATTTTACAGGAATGTAAAAATGGACCCAATGTACTGTGATAGCCGAACCCTTCTGTGGCTTTGTGGATTTATTTTAGAGGGTCATGGAGATTGAAGGCAGGCAAACACCCCACACATTCATCTTTGTGGATGAGGCTGCACTGCCTTTCTTGAAACAAGCAAAACACAGTTAAATCTAGTTAAAATGTACTAAAATCAAGCAAAACGAATCTGCCAATGGGGTAAGCAAAACTGACTTGGTAAGAATTCTTAAAAATGGCATAAATATCTAGTCACTAAAAAAATGCTATTGGATCTTAAAACTAGACAAAAAATTTAAGCAAGTTGTGCTTATTACAGGCAATGATAACTCCGTTATTCAAGATAGACTTACTTAAAATGAGTATTTTGGTCTCTTGATTGGGCTGACTTTAAGAATTTATCCCTTAATCTAAGATTAATAATTAAGCTTACAATAAGACACAATTTCTTCAAACAGCATAATAAAAATAAGTGGCTTTGTCTTAAATGAAGGCACCGGGAGCATTGTTATTTTTAGCATTTTTACTGAAACAGGGAAAAACTCTGCAACATAGTATCAGGGATTGTAGAAGGCGGTGGATGCAAGCGCAGATTTTTATTGAATAAACTGCAAAACAATCAACCAAAACTGTGAAAACAAGAACCATAAATGTAACACTGGACACAAGGCAAAACCATGCGGACTATGAGAGCACACATGACAACACATGAACACGACAACAACAAAAGCTTGACAGTTAGGTGGTGAAAAACTAGAACTTCTATAAGGGTGCTTATTTGGGGGTAACACAGAACAGGTGTGAGTGATCAGTGGGACATGTGACATGCTGGGGCTGATGGGTAATGTCGTTCAGTGTGGATTTGAGCATAACCAAGACACATAGCTACTTCATTTAAAAATGTAAGTCGTGTTAGTCTTAAAATAAGGGAAATAATTGTGTTCCTCTGCTGGAATATTATGCAAACCATTGTTGTAGCTTGTTACTGGTTAAATCTTGCTCAATATTAGCTGGAATATCTTATTAAGACAAAGTTAGAAATATTTTCTTAAAATGAGATTACTTTCCTAACGTAAAACATGCTTGACAGGATTATTTTTCTTTTTACACAAAAAATAAGACAAATTTCCCAGAAATTTACTTTGTTTAAATTCCTATTTTGCAGTGTGGTTTCAACTTGGCCAAAACATGGCAGCGAGGAAGGAATGTGATTGGGAAAAGAGCCACAGTGGATGTCCCAGGCCAGATTGGTGCTAACATCACAACGTGTGCAGCGGTATCCGCCGAAGGACTGCTGTTACACAAACTGCTAATTGGGCCATACAGCACAGAGGGTCTCATTTCATTCCTGGACGACCTCTATGGAAGGGTTGTGCCAGGTGAACAAAGGAATGAAGTGAAGCGAAATCAGCCCACATTTATAATTGTATGGGACGATTTGGCATTTCCCCACTCTCGTGCAGTCACACAGTGGTTTGCAGCCCATCCCAGGATGGTGTCACTTATCCTCCCACCTTACAGGTGCATCTCAAAAAATTTGAATATCATGGAAAAGTTCATTATTTTCCTATAATTTCATTCAAAAAGTGGAACTTTCATATATTCTAGATTCATTACACATAAATTGAAATATTTCAAGCCTTTTTTTTTTTTTTTTTTTTTTATCTTGATGACCACGGCTTACAGCTCGTGGAAATCAAAAAATCGCAAAATATTAGAATAAACAATTTATAATACAGAAATGTCGACCTTCTGAAAAGTATGTTAATTTATGCACTCGATACTCGGTCGGGGCTCCTTTTGCATGAATTACTGCATCAGTGCGGCGTGGCATGGAGGCAATCAGCCTGTGGCACTGCTGAGGTGTTATGGAAGCCCAGGTTGCTTTGATAGCTTGCTTTCAGCTCATCTGTATTGTTTCGGCTCTGTGGGCAGGTGCCAAGTCCTGCTGGAAAAGGAAATCAGCATCTCCATAAAGCTCGTCAGCAGACAGAAGCATGAAGTGCTCTAAAATCTCCTGGTAGACGCTGCATCGACTCTCGACTCGAGAAAACACAGTGGACCAACACCAGCAGATGACATGGCACCCCAAATCATCACTGACTGTGGAAACTTCACACTGGACTTCAAGCAGCTTGGATTCTGTGCCTCTCCACTCTTCCTCCAGACTCTGGGATCTTGATTTCCAAATGAAATGCAACATTTACTTTCATCTGAAAAGAGGACTTTGGACCACTGAGCAACGGTGTTTTGAGTAAAAAGGTGTTTTGAGTTAATTCGCTGATTAGAGTCTTCTCAGGTCCACATCGCTGTATTATAAATTCTTTATTCTAATATTTTTAAGATACTGGACTTTTCCAGTATCTCATTTCCATGAGCTGTAAGCCGTAATCATCAAGATTAAAACAAAAAAAGTCTTGAAATATTTCACTTTATATGTGATGAATCTAGAAAATATGAAAAGTTCCACTTTTTGAATTAAATTACGGGGAAAAATGAACTTTTCCACGATATTCAAATTTTCTGAGATGTACCTGTATTCTCCATTCCTCAACCCCATAGAGGAATTATTTTCCTCATGGAGATGGAAGGTGTATGACCACCATCCCCACGATCGAATGTCCCTCCTGGACGCAATGAATGTTGGATGCCTGGACATTTCAGCAGAAGATTGCCAGGGATGGATCAGGCATGCCAAACGATTATTTTCTAGGTGTATTGCCCAAGATGGCATAAGATGCGATGTGGATGTGAACCTGTGGCCAAATCCAGAAGACAGGGTTGACTAGGACTGCTACTGTACTGTTTCTGTATCAGTAGATGGTGTGTATACAAATTACCAAAATGGCTGACCATGGCTGAATTTGTCTTATTTTGTTATTTTGAATTGATTTTATATTAGAATTTGATTTATTTATTTATTTACCGAAGTAGTATGACATCACTAGGCCATAATATATTAGCACAGAAAACCACAATTCAGGAAAACACTATTCGATTAGCACTTACACACACTGTTTTGTCCAATTTAATACAACACACACACACACACACACACACACACACACACACACACACACACACCACATAGAGTGACTTGAGAGCGAATGCTGCCGGTCTCTGCTGATGAACATCTGTTCCTAAATTAAAACACTCTTATGGCTGCATCCTACACACACACACACACACACACACACACACACACACACACACACACACACACAAGTGTATGTATGTATGTATTTATATGTGTGTGTATATATACATGTATGCAGCACCAGAGCATGTACCAGCATCAATACACGCATACATAACAGTAATTAACACACTTCCCCTTGAACCTTACACACCACACACACACACACACACACACACGCAATAGATTGCATTTTGGTTACATCATCAGCCATTTAGAATATTGGTTTATCAGCCTCCTACAGCTTCAGAGGCTTGACTTTGCTTGCACAGCTGATGAAGGACATTTGCCCGAAAAGTCCTGTTTCTCTGGAGACTTTAATAGGAACACCTGTACACATTCGTGCAATTATCCAATCAGCCAATCATGTGGCAGCGGTGCAATGAATAAAATCATGCAGATCCAGGCCAAGAGCTTCAGGTAACGTTCACATCGGACATCAGAACGGGGAAATAATGTGACCTCAGTGACACTGACCGTGGCGTGATTGTTGTCCCGGTTCGAGTATTTCAGAAACTGCTGGCTTCCTGTGATTTTCAAGCACAAGCATTCTGTGAGTTTACACAGAATGGTGCAAAAAAATAAAAAGCCTCCATTGAGTAGGAGTTCTGCAGGCTGTTGATAAAAGAGGTCTAAGGAGAACTAACGGCCAGACTGTTTCGAGCTGGAAGTCTAAAGTAACTCAAATACCCACTCTGTGCAACCGTGGTGAGCAGAAAAGCATCTCAGTGTCGAACCTTGAGGTTGGATTTTCTATTACAGTACAAGACCAGATCAGGTTCCATTTCTGTCATCCAAGAAGAGAAGTCTGAGGTCACAGTGGTCACAGGCTCACCAAAACTGGACAGATGAGGATTAGAAGAACATTGTGTTGTCTGATGAATCTTGATTTCCGCTGTAACTGAGTATTGATTTTGTTATGGCCACGATTTACCAAACATTAACTGCCTACTTCTAGCAAGTCTTCTCAAAATGGTTTCACAAACCTGACAAGCTCGTTACCTTTATTGTTGGTAAATTTATTTATTGTATTCGCGGCCTGAGCGTGTCTTCCAGGCCTCAGTATGTGTTCCCAGCCTGAGTGTGTGTCCCGGCCTCAGCATGTGTTCCCGGCCTGAGTGTGTGGACCGTGAAAGCTTTGATGTGTTATCTAGCTAACACCACTGCTGCGTGCACTGACAGACACAGACAGACAGATACAGAGAGAGAGAGAGAGCGGGATGGCGGGAGAGTGTGTGTGTGTGTGTAAGAGACAGAGAGGGTAGGAGTGTGTGTGAGCACGCAGGTGGGATGTGACAGGTGGAGGTTAAAATCACACTCGGCTCAAGTGCGCACTCAGAGGATCTGTCCAAATCCTCTATGATCCATGCAGCGCTGGCAGGAAATCCTTTGGCGTTTATTTGGGACGCGACCCGCTTATCGGCTTTAACACTTTAGCACCTAATAAGAGCCGAAGATTTGCCCCTAATTACACACACCTGATTCACCAGCTCGTTAACACACTGCTCACGTTAGACAAGGCCTGTTAGAGCGTGTTAGTGTGTGTTAGTGTTTGTTAGGGTGCGAGTGTGTATTACTGTGAATTAGACAGTGTTAGTGTGTGTTAGAGTGTGTTAGTGTTTGTTAGGGTGCGAGTGTATATTACTGTGAATTAGACAGTGTTAGTGTGTGTTAGAGTGTGGTAGTGTTTGTTAGTGTGTGTTAGAGTGTGGTAGTGTTTGTTAGTGTGTGTTAGAGTGTGGTAGTGTTTGTTAGTTAGTGTGTTAGAGTGTGTTATTATTTGTTAGTTAGTGTGTTAGAGTGTTTAGGCTTGTGTTAACACTGTTTTGTGTCTCTTATGTGAATGTGAAAGTCCATACTGAATTTGCTAGTTTTACAGCTTTACAATCTTACAGTTTTAGTTTTACAATTTTAGTTTTACAGCTTTACAGTCTTACAGCTTTACAGTATTACAGTTTTATAGTCTTACAGTTTTAGTTTTACAATTTTAGTTTTACAGTTGTACAGTTTTACAGTCTTACAATTTTAGTTTTACAGTTTTAAAGTTTTACAGTCTTACAATTTTAGTTTTATACTTTTACAGTTTTATAGCTTTACAGTCTTACAGCATTACAGTTGTAGTTTTACAGTTTTAAAGTTTTACAGTCTTACAAATTTAGCGTTATACTTTTACAGTCGTGCAGTTTTACAATCTTACCGTTTTAGTTTTAACGTTTTACAGCTTTACAGTTTTAGTTTTATAGTTTTACAATGTTTCAGTTTTACTTTTACATTTCTACAGTCTTACAGTTTTACAGCCGTAGAGTTTTACAGTCTCATGGTTTTATAGTCTTATGGGCTGGGTTGTATATTTCCCATCTGCTTTTGTTCTGATAATCTGTGATGTGTTGCAGGCATTGACACATGTGCCTGATGTCAGCATAAGCGTAGTAACACTCCAGTGTCAGCCTGTACTGTCATTTGGCCTCTTTGGTGGATCTCTGTAGGTTGTACCTGGCCTTTTTGTAGTCATCCGTGTTACCAGTTTATCCATGGCTTTTGGTCAGGGTATGTCCTGATACATTTTGTGGGAATGGTGTTTTCAACACAGGTTCTGATGAGGCTGGTACGTGCTATAGCATATTCCTCTAAATCAGCAGCACAGTCCTCTTGTGTGGCCGTAGTTCTAAAGACTTTCCAGTCAGTATTCTCAAAGCAGTCTTGAAGCACCTGGTCAGTTTCCTTGAGAGAAAGAGAAACAGAACAGTGAGATATGGTCTGATTGTCCAGAGTGAGGGAAGGGCACTGCCTTGTAAGCACTTCTCACATCGTTGTAAACATGGTTGAGGATGTTCTTTTCTCTGTGGAAAATGTGGTGATATTTTGGGAGGACAGTCCGTAAATTGCTGTGATTGAAATCATCAGCGACAATGAACACAGCACCCAGGTGTGCAATTCCTTGTCTATTGACCGCATCATGAAACTGTTTTACTGTTTAATATTTTTACCATTTTACATTTATATAGTTTTACAGTCTTACAGCTTTACAGTCTTACTATTTTTCAGTTTTACAATATGACCATTTTACAATTTTTCAGGGGTTTTTTTTCCAATTTTTGGTGTGTGAAGTATCATCTCTTCAGGTGGCATTGTGGACTTGCTCAGTCTCTCAAACAGACTTGCTGTTATTTATAAACATGGACAAAAGGACAAAGCCACAGAGATTTAAAAAAGAAGGAGAGGGAATCACAGCTATGTTTTAAAATGTAAAACTTTTACCCTGATGATAAAATCATAAGAACCGTATGTTATTAAACCGCAGATGCTAGTTTCTGTCGTGCCACTGAACAGATGCTGTGGAATTTCAGATGCAGTTTTCCCTCTCCATCACCCATCACATCTGCCCCCTGCCTTCTTCCCCCCACCTCCGATTTTTTACCCCAGATGTCCGGGGTACCAGTGTGCCATGTGGCGTCTCGTTTCACCCGGCACTGTGATGCCAACCGTGCCAACTGCCTCCTCCTCCAACAGACTGGAAACTATGGAAACGGCACAGAGCAAGCATTGTTATCAACAATAAATAAATTAATAAATTTTATTTATATATATATATATATATATATATATATATATATGTATATGCAATTGTGACAGGTTATATATTATCATATATACAAATAAATAATAATTACAAACACACAAAAATACATTTACACATTTTACTGTAAACCACAGCATAAAAATATGTTTAACAAAAAAAACAACAAAAAGTACACAGAACTGATTTATATCATTTTCATCCTCATCAAATCATGAGCCCTCATGCCCTGTGGAAGGGGGTGGGGTCATCCTGGAAGAGACCACACCCGTCAGGATAGAAATGTTTCATTGTCAGAAGAAGAACTGCAGGAGTGATAGGCAGTGACACTTCACTCTAAGGGGACGAGAGGAGCCAAACCTTGCCTGCAACATAAATAAATGCCCCCTACAGCATAATAGAGACACTGGGTTATCCTGCTATTTCTTACATGCCTGTCTACATTTACTGTATATATACTGTGTAATAATAATTTACCCTTACCTCTGCTGTGCAAGTTGCATAAATATATGACATGGCACAGCTGCAGAGATAAAACACATTTTAAAGTAAACAATTTTATTAAACTTTTATACACTCACCAGCCACCTGTACCGCTGCACTTTCATGCATTTGTCCAAGCAGCCAATCATGTGGCAGCACTGTGATGCATAAAATCATGCAGATACAGGTCAAGAGCATCAGTTGATGTTCACATCAAACATTGGAATCGGGGAGGGTGAGTTCTCAGTGAGGATAGAGGTCATGAGAGAATGGCCAGACTGGTTCAAGCTGACAGGAAGTCTACGGTAACTCAAATAACCACTCTTCACAACCATGGTGAGCAGAAAAGCTTCAGAACAAACAACAGACTGCTCGATGGGCTACAACAGCAGAAGACCAAATTGGGTTCTACTACTGTCTGCCAAGAAGAGGAATCTGAGTCTAGAGTGGGCACAGGCTCCCCCAAAACTGTACAGTTAAAGATCAGAAAAATGTTGTCTGGTCTTTTCCAGTCTGCAACAGTCCAGTTTCACTGAGTGTGAAAATCCCAGGATTTATTACAGGCTAATCAGTTATACAATAATCACACACAAAACATGCAATTAATTAAAAAAATAATAATAAATTTAACTTCTAAATATAAACTTGCCTTGGTTCTGACTTTCATTGTGTTCATCTTCATCTTACACAAACTACAAGCACATCATTATTTCAGCATCTGTCCTTGATATGTGTGTGTGTGTGTGTGTGTGTGTGTGTGTGTGTGTGTGTGTGTGTGTGTGTGTGTGTGTGTGTGTGTGTGTGTGTGTGTGTGAGTGTTGACAAAACTCCAGGGAACTGTAGTGCCATTCCTGTTGTCATGGTAACTTCCGGAACACACTTGCGACACAGATTGTGATCATAAGAGAGATTTATTTACTTGTTTATTTTTGGATTTGCTGCTTGTTTATGTGTTTGTTTGTTTGATTATCTGATAAGATGTGGACTGATATTTTTCAGGGGAAGATACGTGAGCTATAAGTCTTTAGTGAAAATTCTCAAAAGGCTCAAGGTTTCTTGGTCCATCAGATAAAGGAAGCATGGTAACAAGGTTTGGAGGCGTGCTGGTGTGAAGGTGTGTGTAAAAACACAGGAATACAGAAACAGGGGAATAAATAAAGGAGATGTGAAGAAGCAGAAGACTGCATGGAGAGTCACACATTTACACCCACATTGAGGCTTTGTAGGTTGTATGTTGTAGAATGTAAATAGGATGTTTCAGGTTGTAAGTTATGAATTGTAGGCTGAAAGTTATACACTGTAGGTTGTAAATTGTAGGTTGTCAGTTGTAGGTTGTAAGTTGTTAATTGTAGAATGTCAGTTGTAGGTTGTAAATCGTAGATTGTAAGTTTCAGGTTGTAAACTGTAGGTTGTTAGTTATAATTTGTAGATTGTAAGCTGAATGTTGTAAATTGTATGTTGTAAGTTGTTAATTGTAGACTGTCAGTTGTGGATTGTAAGTTGTAAGTTTTTAATTGTACATTGTAAGTTGTAAGTTGTAAATTGTAGGCTGTAAGTTATACACTGTAGGTTGTAAATTGTAGTTTGTCGGTTGTAGGTCATAAATTGTAGGTTATAAGTTGTTAATTGACAGTTGTAAATTGTAAGCTGTAGGTTGTAAGTTGTTCATTGTAGTTTGTCAGTTGAAGGTTGTAAATTGTAATTTGTAGATTGTAAGCTGTAGGTTGTAAATTGTAGGTTGAAAGTTGTTAATTGTAGATTGTCAGTTGTATGTTTCAAGCTGTAGGTTGTAAATTATAGATTGTAAATTGTAGGTTGTAAGTTGTCATTTGTAGATTGTAAGCTATAGTAAGTAAGTTGTTAATTATAGACTGTCAGTTGTGGATTGTAAGTTGTAAGTTATAAATTGTAGGCTGTAATTTACACTGTAGGTTGTAAATTGTAATTTGTCGGTTGTAGGTCATAAACTGTAGGTTATAAGTTGTTAATTGACAGTTGTAAATTGTAAGCTGTAGGTTGTAAGTTGTTCATTGTAGTTTGTCAGTTGAAGGTTGTAAATTGTAATTTGTAGATTGTAAGCTGTAGGTTGTAAATTGTAGGTTGAAAGTTGTTAATTGTAGATTGTCAGTTGTATGTCTCAAGCTTTAGGTTGTAAATTGTAGATTGTAAATTGTAGGTTGTAAGTTGTCATTTGTAGATTGTAAGCTATAGTAAGTAAGTTGTTAATTGTAGACTGTCAGTTGTGGACTAAGTTGTAGGTTGTAAGTTGTAAACTGTATGCTGTAAGTTGTAGGTTGTAAATTGTAGATTGTAAATTGTAGGTTGTAGATTATAAGCTGTAGGTTGTAAACTGTAGGTTCGAAGTTATTAATTATAGATTGTAAATTGATGGTTGTAAGTTGTTAATTGTAGATAGTAAATTGTAGACTGTAAGTTTTTGGTTGTAAGTTGTTAATTGTGTGTTTAATGTCGTAAAGCGTATTTTGTAGATTTGTATTATAAAGTTATTGGTGTGTATTTGCTCAATCATTGTTGTTTCTTTCTTGTTGTCCGTTGTGTTGTTCTCTGTTATCACATGGGTCATCTGCTTTGCTAAATGAATAAAAAATAGTCACTACGAATATCTTTTTGATTTTTTTGTGTTGCTTTCCTTACTTCACACATGCAACACCCTGTTACACCACTTTTCACATTACAGGTTTGCTATCATAAGTGGACACCACAACCGGAAAAAAATCCAAACAACACCAACAACAGCAGTGGGAATAATGCAACAATCACAATGCAAACACAACAATGGTTGATGCTTAGAAGGTTTTGTACAAAGCAGTAACCAGACTTTTAGCATGGATAAAACCACATGGTTTGATGATGTACAGAAACGGTCCACATTAACAAATTACAATTTGCATTTTTATCCATTCAGCTAAATTATTCCTTTACATTTGTTCAGTTGCATGGTTGTAAAACTTTCATTGTGAAATCAGAGAGACAAATCCATGGTAGCAACCAACAGGAAGTAGCCAAACGCATACAAAAAAAAGTACAAAAGCAATAATAAATGCAGAAAAAGTTTCATTAACAGTCCACATGGCAGGTTCACGGCTAATACGTAAAATGGAAAGCAAATTTTGTAAAATAAATAAATAAATAAAGATTTTTTTTTTTTTAAAAACAATTATACTGTAAATATATAAATATATAAAGAGAGCATGGTTGCTTTTGATGTTATTTGATTTCAGTTTATAAATGACAGTTTTTATAAAGTAACCAGTTATTTGCATTGCTTATTTAATTTTCACACACACACACACACACACACACACACACACACACACACACACACACACACACACACACAGAAACACACACAGTTGAGATTTCACAAGCGTTAAAAAGCTGCGAGAGCATGGGAGGTGAGATCGTGGTACAGTTTCACAGTCCAAATGGCGCAAAGTCCTCGCACTTCTATAAGTTAAACTCTTCAAACTTCCTGAATTACTAATTCCTCGCTTCTGAAACTCATAAAGGCAATGGGGGGAAAACAGCTAGTTTTGACTGCCCTGTGGTCTGCAGAGCTTTTATATTTTTAAAGCAACCTTGCTTCTGGAAGTTTCTTTTTTATTCATTACCTAGATAGACATTTTTTTAAAAATTCTTTACACAAAGAATTTTATGTGTAAACTGAACAAAACAACGAGTCTTTTTTTTTTTAATTTGAAAAAATTGGAAAAAGCCGAAAGGCACAAGACTGTTTATTTATTTTAAGGGAATGAACTACTAGTCCCATAATGCAATGCAAAGGATGTCAAATTATGCTGCATTCTCATGATGATTGGATGGTTGATGCCTGAGGATACTCATTCTACTTGTAAAAGTTCATTGCAGTTACGTAGAAACAAAATGAAATGCATCAGATTTTGTGTGCCTATTTACACATTTAGAGTCATATTCAGTTTCAGCGACTTAAGTCGAATTAAGCTGCATCAGTAGTTACACAGGAAATGTTAGATGTTAAATCCCGTCTGTAGTTCACACCTCTAAGGTTGCCAGATTTAGAAAGAACCAGGGTTTTTCAACAGCATTTAGAATTTAATGACAAGTGTATACTAAATCAAGGTCATGAAATCGTAATGCATGCGGATCATTTGAAGTCTATTTTATCACGGTTTTAGCTCACTATTTTAACCCTTGCCCACAGTACACTGGTGATCCATTCCGCCAGTTGGAACGGAAATTTACCTATCGGACATTTTTTAATCAGTATAAACAAATGAATTGTTTTATCGACGCAAGTCTGTTACAAAATTAGTCAGGACACTGTTGGGTTTCTGTGTGTAGAGTATTGTGACTCTGTAAAAAAGTATTTTTTTTTTTACTTAGTAGGCTTGGTTAAAAAAAAAAAAAACTTCAGAAAAACTGCAAATTCTTAAAGCCCTGAGTGTCTCCTTTCATATGAGCCATTATCCACTACTGTGGAGTGTGACATCACAAATAAATTCAATGCTGAACATAGACATGCCCAAAATAGGCAGCAATTCATTTTTTGGCCTCTGGTAAAAAGAGTTCCATCCGTCCGTCCGTCCGTCCGTACCGCTTATCCTACACAGGGTTGCGGGGAGCCTATCCCAGGGAACTTGGGGCACAAGGCAGGATGGAGTGCCAACCCATCACAGGGCACAATCGCGCAATTTAGAGATGCCAATCAGCCTGCAACACATGTCTTTGGACTGGGGGAGGAAACCACCAAAGCACGGGAGAACATACAAGTTCCGCATGACTTGACGTTGTCAAGTGTTCAAGTGGAATTAACACTAATTTTCACTAGCTAGCTAGCTAACTTGGCATAGCATATCTTGCAGGTCTCCACCCGGGACCCTTCTGGAACCGATTAAAAGAATTCGCATTCATTGTTCAGGATTAAAGCGATGTCACTGATTGGTGGGTGTGGCTTTAGGATCATGGGTGGTGCAGCACTTCACCCTACACCCTAAACCCTACACTCCACACCCTAAACCCTACACGAATTGTTATTTTAAACTGATTTGTTTTATTGAGTCATACAAACTGGTTGTCATGTCTATGTGAATGGAACTTGGAGTGGCATTTGTTTACGGTTTCTGTCGAATGAAAGTCTCCTCATTTGGGTACCTTTTAGTGCCGTGTGCCATGTCAGTCCGTTTGGTGACTCAAAAGGAGCCAAACCGAGATAAAAACACACACAGACTGATGACTTACACACTTACACACGCACTTAGATGACTCAGTTGACTCACTCACTGAAACGAGCGCCATTACTGTCTGTCGTGTTTGACTGAGAGCAATGAAAACCCAAAAAACCTACCAGTGAATGAGTCAAATCCAAGAACCAAAGTATCACTTGTTGGTGAACTTTCAAAGTTGAACGTCATGACTGAACTCACTCGCTGTTCGGGAGTCCGAGCTGTTCAGGAATCATGATTCTTTCACGTTCGACTCCAACCTCAAGCGCCAATCCCATAAGACATATCTAATTTACTTTTTGTCAAGTTTACTTGACAAATTTCCAAAAAGGTGAGAAAAAAAATCATTGTAGGGAAGTTTTGGTTAAGATTAACAAATAAGTTTTAGGCACCCTATTTTTTTTTTTTTGTACAAATTTTGTTATAGATTATTTATTTGATGACTTCTACATTATCAAGTCAGTACAAAAAACATTTTAGATTCCCAAACATTAGTTTTCTAGCACAAAATTAAATGTTACAGAAAAATGTTTGTATGTCATTAAAGAAAGCAGCGTATTACGTAAGAGACACTTTTCAGACAGTAAACACAATGAAGGCTGCTGGGTTTTGCTGCAAAAATAAGAAGTGAGTGAGAAAGTCAAAGTCTCCAGAAGAACTGTGTCTGGTTCTGCAAGATGCTCAATAAAACTTACCAGCTCATTTCCTTATAAAACTGCACACATTGTACCAGAGACTACTATTTTTGTTTTTATTTTTATTTTTTTGTCACACCAAATATTGAGTTTGTTTCATTTACTACTGTTTACTGCTCTTTACTGTATTTTTAAATTTTTTTATTTTTTCTCTACAGAATTTCGTTGCATGCGCCTAAAGCTTTTGCACAGTACTGCATACAATACACTGAGAAGCTTGCAATTTTTCAAAATTACCACAGATTTGGGCCAAGACTGCAAGTTGCATCGCAACTTCTGAAAGAAAGAAAAAAAAAAGTCGCAACAATCACAAAAGAAACTCAGCAAAATCCTGTATGGACTGTTTATTACATAATTATACAGTAAATGGTTAATTTATAACTGTTAACAATAATTATTTGATTTTTTTTTGGTGGTTTAAAAGCTTTTTCTACTTTGGTTTTAATAACAATCACTTGAACTTCTTACTGTCTAAACTGGCAAATCTCACTATCCGTGTTTTAACGAAATGTAAATGTGTGGAATGCCATTTTTTTTAACATAAATAAACATAAATAAAAATGTCTTTGAACTTTATGTTGTTGCAACCTAGCCAATAGCTAATTGGCTAATTAGAAGTTAGCATATGAGATCAGAGCTCATAATAAATACATAAATTGTAATGTTTTTTTTTTTATTACTTCCTGTTCTTACGTCAGTGTAAGTCACATGACCCACTGTGGGCCAATAATACTTTGGAGTGAGAGAGTGAGACAGGGAGAGTGAATGAGAGACAGAGAAAGAGAGACAGAAAGAGACATACAGAGAGGAAGACAGAGAGAGAGAGAGAGAGAGAGAGAGAGAGAGAGAGAGAGAGAGAGAGAGGAGTAAATATGTTGTTTTGGTTTCGGTCCAGATTGTTAATGCGGCTCGCTGCTGATTGATGGAGTGTCAGTGGTTTGGTTTCTCATCGCTGTGAGATGAATCGATAGCACACACACACACACACACACACACACACACACACACACACACTGGAGAAAACAGAAGAATATTGGGTGAATAAGTTTGTATAAGTTACAGCTGTGGATCCTACAGTCACTGTTGTGCGTATGTGTTATTATTAACGTGTGTGTGTGTGTGTGTGTGTGTGTGTGTGTGTGTGTGTGTGTGTGTGTGTGTGTGTGTGTGTAAGATACAGGGAGCATTTGTCTAGGGGTCGAGGGGATGTAGTGATCCGAGCGAAAGCCTCCTGTTTTCAGTCGAGGCTCAGAGGCAGCAGGGAGAGGTGCATTGTGGGTAAAAGTCTGTGTGTGTGCTTGCATGTGTGTGTGTGTGTGTGTGTTGAGGGGAACGCCAGATGGCACAGCACACTGTGAAAACCGAGAAGGTGGGGGCTTCTGATTGTGCCAGGAGGCATTGGTGTTTGTGCGTGTGTGTGTGTGTGTGTGTGTGTGTGTGTGTGTGTGTGTGTGTGTGTGTGTGTGTGTGTGTGTGTGCGTGTGTGTGTTTTACACTGGAACCTTGGTTTCTCTCTGAGAGGTGAAGCTCCACTAACCCCAGCAGTGCACCATAATAGTGTGTGTGTGGTGTGTGTGTGTGTGTGTGTGTGTGTGTGTGTGTGTGTGTGTGTGTGTGGTGTGTGTGTGTGTGTGTGTGTGTGTGTGTGTGTGTTCCAGCTGGTAGAAGACCATATTTGACAAATTTGTAATAAAATATAAAAAAAAAGTAAAATAGATGCAAAATACTACTACTACTAACAATAATAATAATAATAATAATAATAATAATAATAATAATAATAATAATAAATATAGCGATTTGCGGGGTCCAAGCAATCATTACAAATATCGTCCCCAGTTCTTGCCAAGTTACATAGAACAAGTTACCAAGAACAATAAAGAGATGAACACACTCAGGGCTCAGTGTTAATCAGTGTGAAATGCCTTCTCAAAGCTGATTGGCTGACGGCAGCCATGTAATCGAAGTATCCCAGTCATTGTTAAAAAATCCACGTACAGACTAGCACACCAAATTTCGGCTCGATCGGACTTACGGTTCCTGAGAAAAACAGCTATTTGAACGTAACTCTCAAGATACAGTCACAGAGAAATGTAGCAGAAGGGGCGGGGCATCTTCAACACTACCTCGAAGTTGATTATTTTCCCATAACAGCATGTCCCGAAGTGTTTTATTCCTTTTATAACACAGCAATTTGATACAGATTACAATTTTTTAAATTTATTATTGAACAACATGTCATACTTTTTATCCATTTCTAGTTACCTTAAATGCTCCTGAGACCAATCCGTTTCGGTCCTCATTTATGTTATAGTAGCTAAACACAGACAATAGTCTGATTGTGTTCAGAAGCAGAAACAATATATATGTCTTCTGCTAGTTCAGGATCCACGGTAAGGCATGCTGGTAAACGAGAGAGCGATATATTGTTATATGTGCATCCTGCTACAAGTTACCTGAGTGTCCTGAATGTTAATGAGACGGGGAGCGTTAGAGTATGTGGATGATATAAAAACGCTCTCTCTCTCTCTCTCTCTCTCTGAGGAATCGCCAAAAAAACGTGATATGAAAGGGACACATTTTACTTCACTATTGCTGTGATATCATGGTGACTGATCATGTAACATACTGCTGAGAGTGTGTGTGTGTGTGTGTGTGTGTGTGTGTATGTGTGTACACTGGAGAATTTAAGGAAGTGGGGTCAGGTGCTTGACAGGTGGCCGAGTCCCAGGTCTGGCACGAAAGGGGGGGGGGGGGTCGGGGGGATGAGGGGTTACTGGCAATAGAGAGAGACACACAGAGAGAAAAGAAGACCCCAGAGTGATTGACATGTGGCCGAGTCCCAGATCTGACCCGAGAGAGACGGAGAGAGTGAGAGAGTGAGACAGAGAGACAGAGATATAGAAAGAGTAAGAAAGGTAGGGAGCAGTGAGCAGCTGTGGATGTAATTCGTCTAACACACTGCTTGTGCTCTGATTAAGCAAGCGCTCCGGCCTCTAATTTCCTCCTGACACTGGCTAATGCTCTATATCTCAATCACACACACACACACACACACACACACACACACACACACACACACACACACACACACACACACACACCTGGTCACCTGCCCATTAGATGGTGTCCTTAGATCAGAACCAGAGACAGTTGAACAACCCTGTGTGTGTGTGTGAGAGAGAGAGAGAGAAAGAGAGAGAGAGAGAGAGAGAGAGAGAGAGAGAGAGAGAGAGAGATTGGCAGCCACCACAGCAGCAGCAACACCAACGAATCCCATCAGAGTGGGACAGAGAGAGTCTCTGTCTCTCTCTCTCTCTCTCTCTCTCTCTCTCACATACACACATTCAGCATTTTCACACGCCTCTGACCTCATATGGGTCATCAGCAAGTCTCTCTCTCTCTCTCTCTCTCTCTCTCTCTCTCTCTCTCTTTGACCAACATGTTGACAACTTTCCATTCATTACTGACAACCCATGGCTTGCACAGAAGTCTAATCAAATTTCACTGCTTGATTTTGCTGCGGGTTTTTTCCAGATTTGCGATGCAATTTGCAGCGTTTTTTCTGCTTTTTTTTTTTTTGCTGTAAACTACTTGAATTGGCGAAATCGCAGTTGCACGAAATTGTTTTGCACAGTCTTTGCCAGTGATGTTTGTTAGTAAATGAGACCTTTTAGCTGTACTCATGTTCGACACACGCGAATCGAAGAGGGCTTTCGCTGAATGTGGGTTGTGATGATGTCACATGACAGGAAAATCTGCCATAATCTTGATAAATCGCAAGCTCCTCCGAATATTGCGGAGTTTGCTCAATTTTGTGTTCATTTCCGTGATCGCAAAATCCTGGAGGGACTTCCCGAGCAGTGAATTCTGATAGTGCCAGTGCAGTCGGACCCTTTGTCTGGTCCTGTTCACAGACAGAGGACAGCAATTCCCAGCTACTATTCCAGAGCCACGTCCCTCCCCTCCCTACTCAAGCCATCATTCTGATTGCGTGTCTTCGGCCACTGCTTCTAAACCTAGTTCCTGATCCCTGACCCTAACCCTAACCCTAGTTCCTGCAGGACTTCACACAGGACTTCTCCCAGACATGATCTCTTGATATTCAAGCTGCACTGCTGAAGGAGAGGTTAAAGACACTGGAACTGGAGGAACTGCAATGTCACATAGAAGAGGACACTACAGATAGAAGAGGAAGCTACCAAAGCCAGAAAAGCCACAGAGAAGCAAAATAGAGGCATACCACCTCTAAAGTCAAAAGTTCAAAATGAGCCTGAGGTGGTCAAACTATTTAACAACATCTTTATACCACAAATGGTAACAACTACTGTGAACCCTGAACCACAGTCAAGTATTTCTAAAAGCAGTCCAGATGCTACACCAACTATAGATGATCCTTATAGCTACAGATCCTTCACCCCATCTTCAAGCTGCAGATACCTCTCAGCCTGTCCTGACTATGACCTCCGGTCTTTATGATGGAACTTTCCTTCCCACTTTGAATGTAGTACCACCTCCTGTTCATACCATCACCAAGGTCTTCACCTCTATGCAAAAGCCTTACCTGCCTATTTCTACTCCTGCCTATTCTTCTACATTCAGTACCAATTAGAATGTGGGTCTCATGTTGACTGCCTTCTGAGCAAACTGCCACCATCATACTGGCACAGTTTTGTGGAGTACTGTTTTAATACAGGTATCATTCAGACTAGTACAGTTAATACATACACTACATACACTCTTCCTTACTTATCGGGCTGGATGCAAATAAAATCTCGAGCCAAACAGATTTCAAGCTGAGCTGCAGCATTTTACTAGAGTGATACAGCGAAAATTCCAGCAAGCCGATGTCAGAGACTGGTGGACAATTATGCAAAACGTCTACAAGAAGTTATGTCTGCTAAAGGGGGCAATACTAGCTTCTGAGGCCAAGGGTGCACTTACTTTTTTTCCGCAGAAGAATATCACGTCTATTGATATTTCTGTTGAATAAATTATTGAAAAAGTTCATTTTCCTTGTGGTTTTGTTCAAGTATATCAACTTTATTAATAGGCACTGTTTCAAAGATGATCAAATGTTTGCTTGTCCAAATATGTCAAAAAAGACAACAATTTCCATGGGGTGTACTTATTTTTTCACAAGATGACAGCTCAGAACATAGTATCCTCCTACCCAAAGATACCTGAGATACCTCTCACTCTGGAGACAGTCCACTAAGATCCAGTTACGAGGCAGTTTTGTATTTTTCTATGTATCACCCATGCACAAGCTATCTAAGAAGTCTGAGAGTAGTCGTGCTTTCACAGTCGAAAGAATTGAACTTTATGAACACTCTCACCCAATAGCAGCTCTTCAACACAAGTTTCTTTGGTCCCTGCTGTTACCACAAGTTGAACATGCTCAGCCATTGGTGCTCACTGGGTCAGACATGCCCCACCTACTCGTGGCCATACAGCCTGTGCATGCAGAACATGCTAGTGCCCCCATTTATTGAGCATCTATGGTATATAGAAAATCTTCCCTTTGTGAGTGAGAACACAACAATGCATTCTAAACAGTACCAGCATGCACTGAGTTGCCTTCAGACACATGCCACAAAGATCGATGCTGGCTTTGGTGCACAGACACTGTGAAGCTAATAGCTCCCAAGGAAGCATGCTGGCAAACATTCGTAGCCCAGAACAGAGACCTGAAGACCTCATTCGGTGCAGAAGTGTATTGCCGTGAAATGCAGAAATGAGTGGAGATTGGCTATGTGGTGGAAATATCAATCCAAGAGGGTGAACAGACTGAACAGTCCTGGTTTATCCCTCACCACATGGTGCACCACAATGGCAAAGACAGGTTTGTGTTCAACTATATCAGGGACTATATATATATATATATATATATATATATATATATATATAGACCACCAAAAGGGCACCCTTGGGTTGTGATTGAACCAGTAAGACACACTGGTACACCAATGCAGTATTAGCATCATAGTATGATCCTCTAGGCTTCATGGGATGTTATACCCTACCAGAAATGGACAGAGACATGTCCATCAGGGACATGCACATGCTTTGTGATTTCTCTGAGAGAGCACATGGCTCAGTGGCATATCTGTACACAGAGGACAGAAACAGGAGGATGCATGTCTCCTTCAATATAGCAAGATCCAGAGTAACCAGTAACAAGCAGATGTCAGTGCCCAGGTCACCAAGCTACTTCAAACCAAGTTCACTATTCCATCCAGACGTGTAATAACGTGGTCAGGTTCATTCAGTGTCCTTCAATGGCTCTTCTCTGAAACCTGCCAATATAAAATCTTTGAAGAAATGCAGATTCTCACTGATGTAAAGAGATGGAAGTATTCACAAAATAATCCTGCAGGTGACATTACTCAGGGCACAACCTTGAAGGAGCTGATCCAACCATACCCTTGGACATGTGGACCAAAATTTTGGTATCAATCAAAAGAGCATTGGACGACCAAGCCAGTGACAAGTACTGAGACACAGAGGTAAAGAAGTCTGTCCTTTCTTACATCTCTATACCCGTTCCAGTCCACACTATCCAGAATTTGACATGTTTAGTACCTAGGGAGACCTTGTAAAGGTGACAATGGTATCCCTACATGGGGCAGCTGATTCTGCAGGTGATTATATTGCTGAGAGAGACTTATTCTTCGGTAAGTCCAGAAGGATGAATTTCCTGAGGAGATTAAGGCCCTCACCTCAGACCACTGTTTACCATTTAATAGTCTTCTGACTTCACTGTCACCTGAATGTGACAACTACACCCACTTCCTGAACTTCTTTATGAGGATGTTACTGATTTTTTTTATTTTTTTTTTTTTTAATGCAATGCATCTTTCTTTCTGATTCAAATCTAGGGTTAGGGTTAGGTTAGGTTAGGGTTTCTGACCCTAC
>CM042558.1:2719799-2819799 GCA_023630585.1 Cranoglanis bouderius | reverse complement strand
TGCGGAAAATCTGCGGTAAGTTTGAAAAATCGCAGCTTCCTCTGAATATCGCAGAATTTCCATGATTTCGCGTTCATTTCTGCGAGCGCAAAAATCCTGGAGGGTCTGATTAACCTGCATAATACCTAGCAATCAGGGGTGTCACGGGACGTTTTACTCTGCTCGACTTTGCAGGGTCGCTGTGGTTTTAATTCTTAATCCAAAAAATGCTTGATTAATTGTACTTCATTACTGTACTTATTATTATTATTATTAATAGTAGTAGTAGTAGTAGAATTCTGCTGTAAAGTAAAATGATTATTTCTGCCATATTTATACCTGAGTACTATTGAGATTGAATACTTGTACTCGTACTTAATTACATTTCCAAGAAATCCTTATTTATTTAGACCTTCACAGTACTGCAAACCACAACGGTCTCTTTTTCTCTCATCTAGCCAATGACTTTCTGCTACGCTTCAAGCAAATGGACTCAGTTTAGCATCCGTTCAGGTTCATCAATGTAAAAAAAAATTAAAATAATGCTACACAATGCTAGACGATGCTATAGCTAGTCGCGCACGTCTGAAGTTAGACGGTCTGTACAGGATTTCGCAGGAGTTTTTTGGTGATTGTTGCAGCCCAAAATGCTTGATTTTTCTCTGGCTTTTTTTTTTTTTTCAAAATTAGATTGTTGTGCTTTTTTTGCGGGAAACTACTTGAATTGGCGAAACTGCAGTCGCACAAAATTGTCTTTCGCGGTGATGTTTGTCGGAAAATGAGACCTTTTGGCTGTACTCATGTTCGATGCGTGTGAATCGAAGAGGGCTTTGGCTGAGTGCACGTTGTGATGACATCACATGACGTGTCTCGGCCCAAATCTGCGGAAAATCTGCGGCCATTTTGAAAAATTGCAAGCTCCTCCGAATATTGCGGCGTTTCCTTGATTTTGCGTTCATTTCTGCGATCGCAAAATCACTAAATCCTGGAGGGACTGGTTAGATAATCCACCAGACTGCGGTATTGAACTTGATTATAAGCGCCCCTGGCCCTACCTCAGTAAAATATTTCAATATGAGGCCTCTGTTTTGCCTCCCCAGAAGGCATGAACTCCATTTTATATGAAAAAGCATGTTCAGGTAAGTTTTGCTTATTTTTTTTTTTAATGTTAACCAGCTACATTCAGCATAAGTTAAGTTAGCATGTTTCCTTCACTAATGCCAGGTTAAACTAGCATCGATTCCAGTAGCTATAACATAAATTGGCTGGTATATATTGACTATTTATAGGATATTTTACTTCTAATTAATACTTTAGCAAAGTATGTCGTGTTAGTCGTGCATATTAGCAGCAAACGTGTACAGATTGAATGAAATTAAAATGCAAACCATTTTCTTATAGTTTTAGATAAGGAATAAATGTTAGAAGTCGCTCCACTTTATTTTTTTTTTGACATACTATTCAGCGAGTGAGATTGCATCAGCTGTTGCACTGAAACCCTACCACACTCTAATACTAACATTCAGATTAAATATAGAAAGTATAGTCACCTTTCCACAGTCTAAAGCTATCCCTGATCATTATCTCATCCCATTTAAAATGTGTCTTAATCATAATAACACTGCCGCGTCAAACGTACATTCACGTCAGCTACTGCACAGGGTTTTATCAGTAATCTCCAACTAGACTATGATCGGATCACCGTCTGATCCCACAGAACCTGATCAGGCGACTGAATTCTTACAGTCAACGTTCCGCTACAAGCTAGATAATGTAGAAAATAGTTAGCGAGAAAAAACTAGCACCCTGGTATAACGATCACAAGTAAATCGGTAGTATTTCAGACAGCATGGAAGGAGAGCCTCCTAAGCTATAGAAAAGCTGCTAGATCAACATATCTCTCCACCCTAATAGAAGATTACACAAATAATCCTAGATTCTTATTTATGAATCTATTTGTTGGTTCCTCGAATAATGAAGGCTACAGCAGGGGGAAGAGCTTTCTCTTACAAAGCCCCACAGTTATGGAACAACCTTCCAATACGGTACGTGTTTGGGACTCTAGGCTAATTAGTCTTTAAGTCCAGGCTGAAAACATATTTGTTTAGTCAATTGTTTTGTTAATAGTTTTTTTCCTTAGGTAAAGGAGCAGATCTGGAGGGTTCACGGGCATTGTAGAGGGTTGTGGTGGACTGGGATGTTTGGATGCTGTCGTCCCCTCCATTCTCACATGTCCACTCAGGTTTGTTGATGGTGGAGTGGCTGGACGCTTTATGTCCCAGGGCGCCCTCATGTTTGTTTTCCCTTCTGGCTCTCCCTTTTAGTTATGCTGTCATAGCTAGTCTTCCCAGAGTGCCTGCTTGCACTCTGCACACAATGTGCATCATCCTTAACCATTATGTCACAATGAGCATACCTAATAATTTGTGTCTCTCTCTCTCTCTCTCTCTCTCTCTCTCTTTCAGAAACCTGAAAGTTTCTGTCTCACTTGCTTGTCTTCTCTCTCTCTCTCTCTCTCTCTCTCTCGAGCTACACGTGATACTCCTGAGATGCCAGTGATCCCGACCCCTTCTGCTCTCTGGACCTGCCCGATCCAGTTCTCATCAATTGGAAATCACTCGCTGCTGCTGAGGATGGCCCCACACGGTGCAGCCTAAAGACCATTGACATTACTGAGGATGATACCACTTAAAAACCACGAAGATGGCTTTGGGACTGCATTTTGGGATAGCTTTAGGACTGCATTTGCCACAAACAGTTTTGCACTCAAGTCTCCATCAGTGAACAGTTGATAACTACAATAGAACAAACTTCATTTGAAAACTGTAATGAATTTCCTGGTTATACAATTGCACTATTTGCCCATGTAGTACACAGTTACAGAAGGGATTTATTTATTTATAATCGCACTATCCGGTGTCACCCGGATTAGGATGGGCTCCCTTTTGAGTCTGGTTCCTCTCAAGGTTTCTTCCTCATATCATCTCAGGGAGTCTTTCCTCGACCATGGCCGCATATGGCTGGCTCATTAGGGATAAATTTATCAATGTAACATGTATATCCTGAATTGATATATTTCTGTAAAGCTGCTTTGTGACAATGACCATTGTTAAAAGCGCTACACAAATAAAATTTAATTGAATGTGTTGGATGAATCGTTTTGGATGATATGTGTTGGATGAAGCGTGATGTATGAGGCATGATGTATGCATTGTGTTGGAGGAAGCATGTTGGGTGAAGCACATTGAATGAATTGTGTTGGGTGAGACGTGTTGGATGAAGTGTCAGATGTGGCATGTTAAATGAAGCAATGATACATGCTGGATGAACCATGTTGGTTGAGGTGTGCTGGGTGAAGCATGCTGGATGAGACAAGCTGGAGAAGGTGTCTTGGATGAGGCATGGGGAATGAAACCTGTTGGATGAAGTGTGTTGGATGAGACTTATTGGATGAAGCATGGTGTGCTGGATGAGGTGTGTTGGATGAAGCGTGTTTATGGTGGTGTGGATAATAAGACAATGTTATAAAGGGCAAAATAATGTATGCAAGGGTGTGTTCCTCTCTCACTCTCTGAGTGTGTGTGTTAAGATGAGGTCAAGACGTTGCTCCTGTGCAGAAACTAAAATTTCCACCCTGGTCCACAGACTTAAAAGTCACAGGGATAAAATAAACAGCAGAGCCAAAATGGCGGATTAACATTCGCAACCAAGATGGCGGATTGATGGAGATCTTAATGGCACGCAATCAAAGAGATCCTGTGCCAACTGTATAGCGGGTAGGGGGGCAAGTGAGGGTTATTTACCACCAGTGAACGTGCCCCATGTGCCCATGTGCCCCTCTCACACACCCCGGTGCCAGCAAGGGGGGTGAAATGCCCTCTGATTGATGGCACGGCTTCAGTCCTCCTGTCTGTGTCCCCTCCATTTTACTCAACTCGCGCCAAGTCCTTCCCCTGCTAGCTCCCAACAGACACATCAATTACACACACACATGCACACACACGCACACACACACACACACCATGTTAGTCCATGTTGCTCTTACTGATACTCAGTTTAGTTTACCTTAGCTGTTACCTCAATTAGCATGTTTTTTTCACACACACAAGGTTTTTTTTTACTCCTTTGTGTCTGTTTTAAAATGTTTTAAATAAGATTTTTCCCCACATTGTCTTCCTTCCACACACACGTCCTTTAAGCAACATTATATATATATATATATATATATATATATATATATATTGTTGCTTGATAAGAATTCTATAAAATATAAAAATGATAATAATGATTGACCAGTGTTGTTGATATTTCAGCGCGTTCCTGCAGCAATGAATGTCTTCGTCAATGGCGCCCTCTGGTGTTGTTACCTTGTTACTACAATGACAGTCCATTGCTTCTGTGTCCACCCATTTTTTTGTTTGTTTGTTTGTTTGTTTGTTTGGAAACGCTGTAAAGTAAAAGCAAGAGTCTAATTATCCGGATTTTTTTTAAATAATAATAATAATAATTATAAAATAGATCCAGAGCCTATCTCACTAACACGGGACACAAGGAGTGAAAAAATTCACACCTGGATGGGACTTCTTGTAGGCTTCTTGTAGACGTTTTTCATTATTGACCACTCTTCCATGCAATATTCGTTCAATTGCAAAATGTTTGAGGGTTTTCTTGCATGTTCTGCCCGTTTCAAATCCCCCCACAACATTTCAATGGGATTCAAATCCAGGCTTTGACCAGGCCATTCCATAACCATCGATTTCTTCTTTTTGAGGCATTCCTTGGTGGATTTGCTAGTGTGCTTAGGATCATTATCTTGTTAAAAGGTCCACTTTCGGTTCAACTTCAAATTTTGGACAGATGGCCTCACATTATCTTCAAGCACTCTTTGATATGATGCAGAATTCATAGAATCAATGAATGCAAGCTGTCCAGTCACTGAGGCAGTGAAGCAACCCCAAACCATAACATTTCCACCACTGTGCTTCATAGTTGGTATGAGCTGCTTCTCCTGAAAAGCTGTCTTTGGTCTGCGCCAAACATGTCTGCTGTTACTGTGGCCAAACAACTCTATCTTTGATTCGTCTGTCCAGAGCACATTATTCCAAAAGGCCTGGTCTTTGCCTATATGCTTATTGGCAAACTGTAGTCTTGCAAAGGCTTTTTCCTGGCACGCCTCCCATACAGGTCAAATGTGTGTCTCTTTCTGATTGTAGAAGCATGCACTTTGACACCACCAGTTGCGAGACTTACTAGCAGATCCTGTGATTAAATTTTGCGGTTCTTGGAGACTTCTTTTTGCATCAGATGGTCTGCTCTTGGGCTGAATTTGCTGGGACGGCCAGTCCTGGACAAATTGGAAGTCGTTTGAAATCTGTGCCATTTGTAGATTATTTTCCTTACAGTGGAATGATGTGTTTCAAATAATTTGGAGATCTTTTTAAATCCCTTGCCAGACTCACAGGCATCCACAACCTTTTTTCTGAAGGCCTTACAGAACTCTTTAGATTTTGGCATGATGACACCACACACCTCAATAGCAAAGGGAACACCAGACACTAGATATGAGAGGGGTATAAATAAGACAGGTTCCACCTGCACTCTCTAAGCAGGTTCTAATCACTGGCACCAGATCTTGAACACATGATTCTAATTATATATATATATATACAGTGCTGTGCAAAAGTTTTAGACACCCTATTTTTTTGTAGTACAAACTTTGTTATAGCTTTTTTATTTTATGACGTCTACATTATCAAGTCAGTACAAAAAACATTTTAGATTCCCAAACATTAGTTTTGTAGCACGAAATTGAATGTTACAGAAATATGTTTGTATGTCATTAAAGAAAGCAGCGTATTACATGAGAGACACTTTTCAGACAAAAAAACACAATGAAGGCTGCTGGGTTTCGCTGCAAAAATAAGAAGCAAGTACGAAAGTCAAAGTCTCCAGAAGAACTGTGTCTGGTTCTGCAAGATGCTCAGTAAAACTTACCAGCTCATTTCCTTATAAAGCTGCACTAACTGTACCGGAGACTACTATATTTATTTTTATTTTTTTGTCACACCAAATATTGACTTTGTTTCATTTAATAGTGTTTACTGCTATGGTAATTTTTTTTTTTTTTTTTTTTAATGTAGAAACATTTAATTTCATTATAGGGATTTGTGGTCGGAGTGGGTTAGGTGGAGGGGGGAAATCCCGAGCTCTGCTCTGCAGGCGTTGTTGGGTGAGCTGCAGTGAGTTTTCGGTAGGGTTTTACAAAATTCAATTTGGAATTTTTCAGCAGGATTGTTGTCCCAGTTTTTATTCTTTGATTAATGGGCCCCATATTTCACTCCTGTATAGAAGTATTGCTGTGAATGGTACGGTTTTAGCCAGATTTGAATGGGCACTGGTGTTTCGTGGAATTTGTGGAGTTTATTGCGTAGAAGGCTCTTTATCTGCGAGCGATTGTACGGCCAGGTTAAAGCTCCCTGTGCTACTGAGGGTTGGTACGTGATGTTTTCTGTTGGAGCTGTGTGTTACCCAATGTGAAGTGATGTGTGTTGTTCTTGTCTGCTCTGTTATGGAACACCGTGATGCTGGATTTGCTCTGGTTCACTGATAGAGCACATTTCTAGGATGGAAAGGTTCTGCTGTAGGCCGTCTGGTGCGGGAGACAGCGAGACTAAATCATCTGCACAGAGCAGGAACTTGTCCTCTGTGTCGTGGAGGGTGAGACCTGGGGCTGTGGAGTTCTCCGGCATTGTAGCTAATTCATTAAAGATGTTGAACAGAGTTGGACTTAGACAGAACCCCTGTCTCACCCCACGCTCTTGCTTAAAGAACTCAAGTGATTTCTGTCCATTTTTTTTTTTTTTTTTTTTTAGCCGAACACTCATTCCCCTGGTACACTGCTTGAATGTATAGTGTATACACGTATGCATTGTACGCGCGTGTTTGGGAACCGGACAAGGCTACGTCGAACAGAGCGCATTGTGTTGCGTCATCAGAAACGCGACGCTTTAGCAGAGAAGATGGCGTCGTCGTCGTCGTCGGCAGTGGCGCTACGAAGCGGCAGTCCTGCGAGAGAACCCGTTTCGGACCGGATAAAAGTAGAGGAAAGCACCGGTATGGAGCACAGACGACGTCTTTTACAGCTTACATCCATTCGACGGAATTGTTAAGCGGCTGCGCGGCAAACAATCCCTACGCAACATAACTGCTAACTCAAGTAGCATTAGCCGCAGAGCTAGGTGGCTTGGTTAGCGGGGGGGATGTTTTTGTCTTGAATGGCTCTTTATAGTCGAGCGGTGACTCCTGAATGAGTATGAATTGAATAGTGTACACACGACACACGGTAGAGCTGCTGTTTCATGTTATGTGTAACAACTTAACATTATTCTATGTAGAGCATATTCACTATACATCTCGGTGGGGGAAAAAAAGGAAATGAGTTATGAACGACGTAGACAATTCTTGTATCGCAGTACGCTTTGTATCCTAAAATGTTCCTCACTGGGTGTGAAGTCAGTTATCGCAAAAATATGAAGGAGCCCCGAATGTTTTTGTATGTTAAATTGTGCAGCTGGACACTGGACCAATTGATCGATGTCAGGAATTTCCATCGATGGAGAAAACCATGCAGAGAGAGAGAGAGAGACAAAGAAAGAAACGGGAGGAGAGATAAGGGAGGTAGAGACTCGGAGATCGAGGTGGGGAGAGAGACGAATGTTTTTCGATTGGCCATCATTTTTATGCTCGTTATAAACATCAGGAATAGTTTATGACTGGCCGTGAGAAGTACGAACCTGAATCCTAAACCCTCAGCAGTGTATTTAACTTCATAAAGTGAAGGAGCCATTATTTTAAACCAGACCTAATCATTTCTTTGTTGGATAACCGATTAATCAACCGATAATTTTTTTTTTTTTTATCATCGTTACTGAATGAAAACGTAACACTCAAAGTAAAATACTGCTGAACTTTATTACAAAAATAAACAGTACTGACTGTACCATGAAAATGTACTGTACTTTTTTTTTTTAAATGAAATAAACATTACTATATATTCACTATTTAAAATTATTAAAGTAAATAAAAGATCCAGACTGAACCAAAAAAGTAAATGAATCGAAAAACGAATAAAAAAAAACCACTTCAAATAACACAATAAAAAAAAATTAGCCCGCGATAGTCTTTATTTCGCCTCTAGGGGCCGCTCTCGTACTGTATAATGACAGCGGACCCTTCTCCAACCGGGGAAATCGTAATTGTACGTATCGAGGATTCGTTATTGTGTAGCATGTGAAGCAGCTTGTGAGATTTTCCACCTGTGTTTGCAGAAGCGGAGAAGCAGAGTCGGGTTTCTGCTCTGCTGGAGAGGCTGCACAACAAACACAACGCCTCACGGCCATGGCAGGAAACCAGCAAAGTCGTCCGCACAGCCATGGTGTGTGTGTGTGTGTGTGTGTGTGTGTGTTGAAGTGTTTGTTGAGTCACAGCTGTACTGTTCATGACATTTATCTGTGTATATCTGTGTATAGGAACGGAATTGTGTGTGATTGTGTGTGAATCTTTAAAAATTGGTGTGTGTGTGTGTAGGAGAAGCGCAGCGTGATGAACTCAGCCGGCCACCAGCTCCTGCTGAACTGTTTAGAGACGCTTCAGAAGGCACTTAAAGGTGAGAGCACTACACCAACCGGTCATCATTAGACATCGTCCGCTTTTCGTCTGTCAGAGATAAAACAATGAAACGCGCCGAGCCTTTCAGTATTTCAGTATTAGTACACCACAGCGTTCCGGATTCTGATTAGTCTGACTTTTCTTCAGCAGAATTTCTCTGACAGTAGTGCAGCTGCCAGTCTTTGGTTTATATTAACGTGTAGTGTAATTGTTGACATGAAGTTTTCTGTAAGGAGTCTACAGCATTGTAACAGGTCCGAGGTAAAGCGGCAACTAATTGGGTTTACGTTAATATGAGAGGGACAGGGGTAATACGGCGTATTTATGAAATAATAAATATCTGCTCTGCTGTTCTCCGCACCCTCTGATATATTTATTATCCTCACAGTGTCGTCACTGGCGTCTATGACCGATCGCCTGGAGTCCATCGCCCGTCAGAACATGTGAGTGTCCCTGTGACCTTGCATCACCGCTCATACAACCGGTTTCGACTGGAACATGGCTGGTGGATGTCACATGATCGTTGCTCTCGGTTTGTTGTTCGTTCCCGCAGGTTGGGGTCACACCTGAGTCCCTCAGAGACAGAGTGCTACATCACCTCTGACATGTTCTACGTAGAAGTGCAGCTTGACACCATGGGCCAGCTGATCGACGTCAAAGTGGCTCATCACGGAGAAAACCCTGCGGTGAGCGAGCGGACAAAGAGAGATACAGGGGGAGAGAGACCGAGAGAGATGGGAAAGATCCTAGGACAGGAAGTGAGACAGAGAGGGATACAGAGGGAGAGAGAACCAAGAGATAGATGGGAAGCGAAAGACAAAAGAGAGAGAGATCCGGGGATGATGTGAGAGGGATGGAGAGAGAGGCAATGGAAGATGAGGGAGACGGAGAGAAAGAGAGAGACAGGGAGAGAGAGCAAGAAAGAAGGAGGGAGATGGGGTTAGAGAGACGGTAGTGATGAGGGGAGATGGAGAGACAGGAAGAGAGATTGGTGGGGGGGGCGGGCTGTTAAGAGACTTTAAGTTTATAAGTCAGACAGAAACATTAGAAAGAGTCAAACATTTCCTTCTCTGTTTTTCTTTTTCTTTTTAACTCTTATTAAAGTGTTAGTCCGTGATGTTTAAAGTGTCTCCACATCTGTAATAATTCCATCATCGTTTACATTTCATCTAAATAATATTCAACTCATTCCCTAGAACAGCGCTCCACCTCTTTTCCTTAAATGCACGTGGAAGCATATATACTAGTAAATGTAGTTCTCACCACAATATTACAGACTGCTGCTTTAAGCCTTTAACGTTCAGACGGTCTGATAAAGAGAACGCTCCACCCTGATAAACTGGACTCGGACTTTAACCCTGACTCGCTTTTTCTCTCTTGTAGAGTTGTCCCGAGCTCATTCAGCATCTGAGGTAAGGCGCAGTAAACACTCGCACACATCACCCACGTTTGGATAAACTCCGACCGATCACACATTGTGTAACGGTATAACTCTACAGTTATGCATCTCGCGTTGATGTTTTATTGCTATATGACCATATGCTTATCTCGTAGAGAGAAAAACTTTGAGGAGTTCTCCAAACACCTGAAGGGGCTCGTGAACCTGTACAAGCTTCCCGGAGACAAGTGAGCCATCGTTGGTATTTTAAAACGGAAAGAAATGGCGTAATCCTGCATCTCGTTAATTAAATTGTTTTCTCTCATAAAGCAAACTGAAGACCAAAATGTACCTGGCCCTGCAGTCTCTGGAGCTGGACCTTACCAAGATGATGCACATGTTCAGGTGTGTGTAAAATGTTGTACCTTTTTACGTTCACTGCTGGAAATTTGAGATATTCTCTATAAATCTTTTAAACGAAATTTCACACAAAAACTACAACAGAACGAAAGGATAACTAAAACGCAGCGGTTCCTCGTTTCTTGCAGGATAGCCACGAAGGCTAACACGGTGGAGACGATCCTGCACGGCAGCGTGGGGCTGCTCACGCCGAGGAGCGGCGGCCATCTTCTGTCCCTGCAGTGCTACGTCTCGCCTTACGACGTTTTCGAGGAGGGAAACGGCGCCCAGCTCAACTTCACCGACACGACCTGTGAGCCTTCGCGTTTATAACAACACACTCGGTTCAACATGCAACACACACATCATCATCATCTATGATCATCCGCGTTAAAGCCGTTTAATCATTCTGTAATGCGTTATACCTTCTTTTCCTTTTGCATACCTTTGAATCTGTCTTTTGTTTCATTTATTTGTATTTATAGTGTGTTTATTCTATGCTTATCGTCATTTTCAAATGTATTCTCCCATTGGTTTATTTATTTATTTTGTTTTCAGTCCCTCGTTCTCTCGGCGTGGGCGTGTCCGTGACTGTGGAGGGAACATCATCTGTCTACAAACTTCCCATCGCTCCTCTCATCACCGGATCTCACCCAGTGGATAACAAAGGGTAAATCTTAATTTGTTTATAAAAATGGCCGTGCCTGCTAAGCTTGTCTGTTTGGTGTGAATGCTCATATGTATCATGTGTAAGTCTAACTTACAATTACAAAAGTCAATTACAAGTCTGTGTGTATTGGATTAATGCTGAGAATAACATTATTCCCCCCCCTCCACACTTTTTTTACGTTTTAGGACTCCGACTTTTTCTCCAGCATCGAACTCTAACTGTGTAGACCTGCCAGCGTGTTTCTTCCTGAAGCTGAAGCGGCCCATGCCCTTCTCACTGTCCTTCATTCACAAAATGGGCAATGTGACAGGTGAGAGAGAGAGAGAGACCTGGGACAGGGGGTTTCAATCAGTTTGCCTCTGATAGATTTTCCCGCTGCCTTTTCTCCCATGGACAGCTCTCCGATCTTCGTGTTGGCTTATCCTTTTCAACAACAAATGCAGTCTATACAGGTGAAACTGAAGGCTAAACCAAGAGTAGACCTCCAGAGCTATTTATTGCTTAAACAGTCAATCTAACAGGACGCACCTGTAGATAACAGGTGCCCAGGGTAACACCTGTCAGTCACCTGTTCCAATATCTTTGAACACTTGCTGATTCACGAATCAGACGCAGAATCGTTCGTCCATCATTCTGTACACTCTACTCTAAATTTTCTACTCTAAATTTGCTCCTTCAGGTTTGCACTACAGCTACAAGGATATTATAGCTAACAAGTAACGTGCACTTGTATCCACCAGGTTAGCATCACATGTCAATCATTACACCACACCCCAACCTGAGTCAGTGTGGAGTCTAGTGTGAGGCTACATACACTCACCCGAGGCACCAGCAATCTATTCTACTCCTTTCCAAGCTATAATTTTCTTCTTAATGTCTCCATGAATATATAATGAGCAGTCATACGTGGCATGAAACCACAGTTATCATTTTTTAATATTCTTGTATTTTCTTCACTACTGTTAGTGGAGAACTGAAGAAATATTGGACCACACACACCATACGATTGGTCTGATGAAACATTTGAACCAGTTGTTTGGATTTGTTCTGGCATTCTAAAATGCACTTAGGATAAGGAGAAAATGGTGTCATTTTTGGTGAAATGATCAAAAGCCTTAAAGTGTGTATTTGAGCTGTAATATGGTGCTCTTTGTTATAGGTATCCCAGTGTTTGAGTCAGTTCCTGACTTGTCCTCACTCTATGACCTCATCATTAAAAGCCAGTTCAGTGAAGAAGATGGCTGCAACGTTCCAGCATCGGCCCGATCCATGAGATTTTATGCGGTGAGTAATATCTGTGTAATGTAAATGTTTGAATGTAAGAGCTCAATCAAAAACGATGTGCCAGGGCTGAGACGGGCTTGACAACCATCAACAATTTATAAAAAAAAAAAACTTTTAGCGATTTGGCAGTTTCGCCAGTGTCGGCGATGTAGCGTATTGCGGATATCGCCGACACTGGCGTAACTGCCAAATCTTTATTCTCTTTAAATTATGGAGATTTTTTTTTTTTTGATGCGTGAAGTATAGTTCCCTCTGAAAGTATTGGAACGGTGAAGCCAGTTCGTTTGTTTTTGCAATACATTAAAGACATTTCGGTTTGAGATCAAAGATGAATGAGACGATGGATCAGAATTTTATTTCCTGATATTTACATCTAGACGCGGTAATCAACTTAGAACATGGTACCTTTGGTGGCAAACCTCAAATTTTAGGTGAGCAAAAGAACAGATCAACTGCATCAACTGCATCACTCACTGTTGTTTTGGGGATTTTTTTTTTTTTCTTCACAGCTGCTGTTGTTTTCCTTGGCCAACCTTTTTGATGTCTGGTTGTTAGTAAAACAATGGTTTCTTTCTTTTTCAGAACGTTCCAAATGTATTGGCTATGCTGGTTTGTCCTTTTTAACAGCAATCACAGTCTTCACATGTGAAACCCAGGGCTCAAGCTAAGAGTAGACACTAATCAGTCATACAGGGCACACCTGGGCAGCAAGGAACACCTGTCAGTCAACTGTTCCAATATCTTTGATCACTTGAAAAAGTGGGTGGGTTCAAACAAAAGGTTCCATGTTCTAAGTTGTTTAACACCATCTCGATGCGAATATCAGAAAATGAAAGCTGAAATTCGGATATATTCATCTTTTGAGCCCAAACACAAATGTCTTCAGCGTATAGCAGGAACAATAGAATTGGCCTTGCCGTTCCATTAATTTCTGCAGAACATGTGCAGTACAAACCTGATGAGCTACATGGTAGGTATTTGTTCGTTGGCCCGATTATTTATCTGTCATGGTGCAAATACACTGGCTGCTCCCGTTTCAAACTAGCGATTGCCCCACTGGGTGATGAGGTCACTACAGCCTATAAACATGCTGGATGCCCAGTCCCTGGCATGACGGCCCTCGCTACACACTCCTTTGTGTTGCACAAGTACACGCTTGTGTGTTGTAGGTGATAGATGGGTGAAGTGAATGTGTGTTAAAATTAGTCTTTGAACACAGCCTTTTGTACGATGATGCTTCTATGTACCTTACAGTGTCTGACCATTGATGATGTTTTATTAAGTCTCTGCCAGGACAGCAGCACTGCTACTTTCTGAATGGAGATGCCCCAGTGCAGGATGGGAAATCTTTGCAGGGAGTGCTGGTGTCCAAAATCCCCTTTCGACACCCCGCTCACGTGCCCACTCTGCTGGACATCATACGACACCAAGCAGCTTATAACACACTGATCGGCAGCTGCGTCAAAAAGACCTACATAAAGGAAGGTGAGTCTGATGCCTCAGATTATTTGCTGGACAACTCATGAGCTTATTTAGAGTTTATTTAGTTAATCACCGACTTGGACTGGTCAACGTTTTAATGTGACTTCACACTCCTGAAAATTCTGCATATTATACATGATATGGTATATGACTTTTATGGGTCTGTTACCTCATGCAATAGTGTGGTTATCCCTTACCCCATTTGAGCAGACAGTTGCCCCATTTCAGCGGACAGTAATGCCATATGATCAGTCAGTTACTCCTTATGAGCAGACAGTTATCCCATATGATCAGTCAGTTACTCCATATGAGCAGAGAGTTATCATATATGATCAGTGGGGGTGAATGCTATGTGTTTTCTGTTTGTTTTTTTAAATTTACCTTTTATTTTTTGTTTTTTTTTCTTATTATTATTATCATCATCATCATCATTATTATTATTATTTTGTGCTCACAGAAAAGAAGTGCTCTCAGGCAACAGTTCATGCTCGCTACACTGCTCCACGCTTATGAATACCCTTGCGTGCGCACATGGCACCTTGCAGTCATTTTTAATGACCATGCTCGCTGACGTGACATAATGAGAGTTACAGCTGATTTTATCACAATAGTGCTGCATCTCTCCATAGACACGAGTGCCTTTTGATGTTCCAGAATATATGAATATATGAATCTTGATATATGAATGTAGTTAGCAACAGCAGTGAATTCTTTGACGCAGGTTCCCTCTAACTCTGCATGCGTATGCTTTTTATCACCATGTTTATGTGTTACACACATAAAACAGTGTCGTAGCATATGGCAGAAATGAACTGTAATTATTTAACGGCATGTTATGATTTGTGATGCTGTCATTTCTATAGATTCCCCTGGGCTGCTGCAGTTTGAGGTCTGTCCACTGACAGACTCCAGCTTCAGCGTGTCCTTCCAGCATCCTGTCAATGAGTCTCTTGTCTGTGGTGAGGATTCATTTTAATCCGATTTCAGAGTTTAAAGTCAGAGTGATTGAGCTCTTCTTAAAATATTCTGTCTGCGTTTCTCTCTCCTGGTCTGTCTATCTCTGTCTGTCTCTCAGTTGTTATGGAGGTTATCGACTCACGGCAGGTAGCATGCAAGCTGTATAAGGGTTTGTCTGATGCTTTGATCTGCACAGATGAATTCATTACCAAGGTGGTTCAGCGGTAAGTGCAGTAGTGTGTTTGTGTTCCATTTTAACTTGTCATAGAACACGGAGTGATGACTTCTAAGCAAATAAAGTTTATTAATTAAAATAAACACATCGGGTATGTGGGCATGATGTATTTGGAACATGATCTGCTGCTCATCAGAGCGATATTAAATAGTTGTAAAGAAATGAATTTCAAATGTTTTATATATATATATATATATATATATATATATATATATATATATATATATATATATATATATATATATATATATATATATATATATATATACATACATACACATATAATTTTTTTTAATAACTTTTACTTCCTCAGATGCATGTCCATCCCTGTGACAATGCGAGCTATCCGTCGCAAAGCAGAGACGATTCAGGCAGACACCCCAGCCTTATCCCTAATAGCTGAAACTGTGGAGATAATGGTGAAAAAGAACCTTCCGCCCACAGGTAGCCCTGGTTACATGGGGATGGGTGCAGGACCTGATGGGAGCAACACTGTGGGCCTGCATGGTGTAGGGGGTGCTACTACACCTACAGGAGGCAGTAGTGCTGGGAATTTGGGTGCAAGTGGGCCATTCCAAGGCACAATCAGCTCCCTTTTCAACATGAGCCACCAGGGGAGTTCAGTTGTGGACACAATGGGGCAGATGGGAAGTCAGCAGCAGCAGCAGCAGCTACAGCAGCAGCTCCCACTACAGCACAGCCATGGTTCGGATGATTTTAGCAAGGTGACTCAGAATCCAATACTCACAAGCCTTCTTAAGATAACAGGAAGTGTAGGGTCTAGTCCCACTCCCCAGGGCTCTGCCGGCTCACAGCCACACCAGACCCCACCATCGACCACCTCACCTGCTAGCAATACCAAAAACCATCCCATGCTGATGAACTTGTTGAAGGACAACCCCTCACAGGACTTTGCTGCCCTGTATGGCAGCAGCCCTCTGGAGAGACAAAACTCTTCTGGTTCTCCTCGCACAGACAGCCAGGGTCAGCCATGTCCTGGGGGAGGCACCAAAGGCAAGAAGAAGCGACCAAGGGGCACCGATAAGGGTGTGATGGGAACAGGGGGAGGGATGGGAATGAAACAGCAATCCCAGCAACAGCAGTTGGGAAGCATAAGCCAGCAGCACCATCACACACACCCCCCCACTGAAGATGATTTCCACCGTGAGCTCTTTTCCATGGATGTCGATGCCTCTCAGAATCCCATTTTTGATGTCAATCTTCCAGGTGATGGGTTGGACACTCCTCACAGTATCACCCCAGCTCCAAGCCAGTGTGGGACCCCACCATCAGGTCCTGGAATGTCATACCACCAGCAGTCACATGTCCAGTCTCAGACACAAGCTCAGTCGCAGCCGCCAGGATCTATACCTCGCATGGTGCGTCTCTCTAGCTCTGAAAGTATTGGTCCTGACATTAATGACATTCTGTCTGATATACCTGATCCAGCCACCAAAGGTAGCAGCGGCAGCCATGGGCAGCATCACATGGGTGGGGAAGAAGGAGGTTCCCTAGACACTCCACTAAGGGATTCCTCTAGCTCAGGTCAGGGTAGTGCAGTATTTGAGGCTGACCTGTTTAATGCCAACAGCAATGAAAACACCTACACAGATCCAGCAGATCTGATTGCAGAGGCCGCTACTGCAGCTACGCCAAATAGTGATGCCTCCTCGAGTAATTTCTTCCCAGATACAGACTTCAACCCTGAGTTGCTGCCTGGTCAGGGAACTTTCTCGCATACAAGTTTCTTTGATGACAGTTCACCCAGTCCAGAGCCAGATCTTGACCTTGTGAAGAGCTTCAGTGGGGGAAGTCAGCAGAACACACCATCAGGCACCCCTCAGAATCCAACTTCACATGGACGTAACACACCTGATACCTCTCTGAAGGACCCTTTTGATGTTAGCATGGTTTTTAGTGGGAATAGTGGAGGAGGAAAACCTTTGCTAGGCCCAGGCCCAGATTTGGGTGATTCACATTCTCATGGAGGTGGTGGACAGAGTCCACTCACGATGGGCATGGCAGGACTTAGCAGTGACTTTAAAAGTAGTGAAGTAAAGGTCAAACAGCAGCAGATGAGACCAAAGGAGGATAATGGGGGCGGTAACTCTGGGATGGTGATGGGAGGAACAGGCTCTTCTGAAGGAAAGCAGATGAAGCGTAG
Organism: Cranoglanis bouderius; assembly: GCA_023630585.1. Taxonomy (NCBI): domain Eukaryota; kingdom Metazoa; phylum Chordata; class Actinopteri; order Siluriformes; family Cranoglanididae; genus Cranoglanis; species Cranoglanis bouderius. The sequence goes on along the minus strand of CM042558.1, from coordinate 2,802,584 downwards.
TCGCACACCTTCTAGTGAGGGAAAATCAAAAGAAAAGCCACCCAAGCGTAAAAAACTTGATCCAGAAGGTAAGTCTCCTTCACACAGCTCTGGGGGTCGACCCTATACCCCTCCAAGTGGGAGTGTCAGTTCTGGAGGTTCAATGAGTGGAGGTGGATCCAAATCCCCAGGCAGCTCAGGTCGTTCTCAGACCCCACCAGGAGGTGCCACCCCACCTATACCTAAAATCACAATACAAATCCCCAAAACCTTAACTGGGGGAAAAACATCTTCTCATGGAGGTTATACGTCAAGCAGTTCAGCAGCTGGAAGTACTGGTGGTGCAGGTGGCACAAGCAGCAGCAAAGGCCACCATTCCCACTCCTCTTCATCTTCAGGAAAAATAAAAACCAGCAAGATGGAAGGCTCCATGGGACAAAGTAACAGTTCTAAGCCACCAAGTACAGGAGGAAGTGGGAGTGGCATGCCACCTCAGTCCAAAAGCTCTTCCCTTGGGATGGGTTCAGGCAAACCAAGCTCTTCTCCGATCACCAAGCATGGTATGTCAGGTTCAGGTAACAGTGGCAGCAGTGGAGCAGTTAGTGGGAATAAAATGAGGCCCCAAGGAGGCAAGCCACCTGGATCACTGATAAACCCTAGCATTAAGCCTAACATCTCTCCTTCACATTCTCGGTCTGGGAGTTCTGACAAACTTTCCTCCCCAATGAAACTTCAGCAAGGACAGGTTCCAGGAACGCCACCGTCCTCAAAAGCTAAGTCACCAATTGGTTCTGGAAGTGGGAGTTCAGGGGGGTCAAAATCCTCTTCTGGTGGTGGGATGAGTTCCCAGAAACAGTTAGGAAGTGGTTCTTCCGCTGGTTCTTCCTCCTCTTCCACCTCATCTGCTAGCTCCTCTTCATCAGGCTCTATGTCATTTTCCTCCGGTGGTCAGTCACAGTATGGAGGAAGTGGGGGTGGTGGTGGTGGTGGTGGAGGAAGTGGAGGAGGAGGTGGGGGGAACAACCCCAATGCCAAGGGAAAGTCCCCTAGCCGAAACAAAAAGCCTTCCCTTACAGCAGTCATAGACAAGCTAAAGAGTGTGGGTAGTGGTGGCATTGGTGGGGAGGAGTGTGAAGGAGGTGGAGGAGGTGGTGGTCCTAACAGCAGTACAGGGAGTGGAGGTGGGGGGGTACCTCCAAATGTTGGTCCTCCGAAGCGAGAAAAGGTTGAAAAAGAAGGGAAATCCAAGGGATCTCTTTCAACGGGAAACTCGGGTGATAAAAAGATGATGGACCCAAAAGGCAGTGGAGTGAGCAGTACTGGTGTGGCTAAGATTATCATAAGCAAACCTGACGGAGGTTCTCCAAGCATCAAGTCCAAAGTAACTCTCCAGAAGCCTGGTGACGGATCAGCAGAAGGTTCCATGCGCCCCCAGCATTCAGGCTTGAAAGCATCGCCTCTTTTCAGTGGCTCAACACCAAAGCATGACCGCAGTTCCCCAAGCCACAGCCGCTCGCCTGGATACACACCTCTGTTCCAGGACAGTGAGAGCGAGTCTGGAAGCAGTTCAGTGGCAGAGAAATCCCATCAGAACAGCCCCAGCTCTGACGATGATCAGAGCATGAGGCCGCTACAACCACCACAGGACTACATGTCGGTCAGCATCGGAGAGAAACACAAGAAGCACAAAAAAGAAAAGAAAAAGCTGAAAGAAAGAGAGCGGGAGAGGGACAGGGACAGGGATCGAGACAAGGAGAAGAAGAAATCAGCAATGTCCTGTGGTCCCTCTTCACACCCAATGAAGGCAGACAGCTGGTCCAGGTCTCCTCTGTCCTCCTCAGAACCCTCTATATCTTTGCTCAGCTCTGAGCGTGCCTCTCGACCGAGTCCTGTGTACATGCACACTGAGGATGACGACCTGATGGACTCTGCTCTAACTGGCTCTAACTTAGAACCATTCAAATAGAGATTATCCAACAGGTGTATTTGCCATCTTTTATTTTATTTTTTAATTTTTTTGCATGGTAGTTTGGCATCTCTGTGAAGGTTGCCATTTTAAATGTTGAATGTTATGCTCATTCCTTTACAACTGTAAGATTTTTATTAGATCAGATAGAAAGACGGAGTCCGCCAATTTTAGAGTAATAGGGTGAAATATTATGCATTATGGTTTGTACTTCACATATCTGCCACTGATAATGGGATCCTACCAATACTGGTGATAAAAACATACACTGAAGTTCAACATGATAAACCTGTCTAAAAGTATTTAAACTATTCATAGTGGCTCGATGTCAGTTACAGTTTGATTTTATGTTTACCATCTAAAGAAAAAAAAAATGTGCTGTATTTTTAAAAGATTACAACGTAAGAAAAAAGTCTCTTGAAGCGCTCGTTGTTCGTTGAAACCATGTCTTTTATAAGCATTATTATTTTCTTGAAACATTTTAATGCATTCTTTATTCATTTTATGTTATGTAGTTTTAGGCCTTGTAGAAGAGTGTAATCGAGTAGATTAGCATTTCCTCCTTCATATGTAAATAGGCAGGTCATTATACGTGATTGAAATAAACTTTACTGGTGAATTAAACTTTGATTTTAAATATGAAAAGTGTGCCATTTTTGGAAGTTTTTGACACATCCCAACAACAGGGGTCACTCTGGAGTTATATTTGTATAGTTTGTACAACTATAAAATACTCAAGTGCTTTAAAAATAGTGGCTAGTGAACGAATCTTCTGAAAGCAAATGTCCTCAGCCTACATAATCCCTTTATAAATTCAGATTTTATTCTATTTGTGTATATAATGCCTGTTTCTTACAGCCTGTTGGATGAAACTATTATATTTCATAGCGCAGCTTTATTTTTATTAAGATGTTAATCAAAATAAGAATAATAAGAATTCGGTAGTTATTGAGAATCTTTTCATGGTATATCTTCATATCATTACTGCCTTTCAGGAATGAACTATTTCAGCTCTTATTTTTGTAATATACCTTTGTACTTATATATTGGCACACCACAGCCTCACATATGTATGATAAAATATTTTTTACACACACACACAGTATGAGTATTTCATTAGCCACACACTACTGTGTCAAATTGCCCCCTGAAGATGGAAAGTCCTTCAGCGCTGTAATTAAAATAATATGCGCACACTGCTGTTCTGAGAGGGTTTTTTTTTTTTTTTTTTCTGGCCCTGCCTTCATTCTCGCTTTCATTTCAGAAACCAATTACTTCACTACATGAAGATTTATTATAAAATGTTTTTTTTTTTACACCACATGCTATGTTGTTATTGGCTGAAAGCAGCAGGGATGAAAGCACATAACTTGTAGAGGAACGTACTTACCGAGGGCGGTATTCGGATTTAAGTGTGCAGTGAGGATTGTGCACATTGCTATTCAGGTGTAAGTACAGACTTAAGTTGTGCGCACTGGTAACTGTCGGAACACGATGTAAAAAAAATAATAATAATAATAGGACGCACTGGATCAAGTGATATTTTATAAGCTGCTGAATAATGAGGGTGGAAGCCATTTTGTTAAATCAAATTTGCAGAGATCAATGTGATCGTTACGACTAGGACTATTCCTGCAGCAATATGCACCGATCAGCCATAACATTAAAACCCCAGACAGGTGACGTGAATAACGGTGATTATCTCGTCACAATGGCACCTGTCAAGGGGTGGGATATATTAGGCAGCAAGTGAACAGTCGGTTCTCAAAGTTGATGTGTTGGAAGCAGGTAAAATGGGCAAGTGTAAGGATCTGAGAGACTTTGACAAGGGCCAAATTGTGATGGCTAGACGAGCATCTCCAAAATGCTCCAAAAGTCTTATGGCGTACCAAAAGTGGTCCAGGGCAGTTGATTTGGCCTCCAAATTCCCCTGATCTCAATCCTATCAAGCATTTGTGGGATGTGCTGGACAAACAAATCCGATCCTTCGAGGCTCCACATCGCAACTTACCTGACTTGAAGGATCTGCTGCTAATGTCTTGGTGCCAGATACCACAGCACACCTTCAGAGGTCTGTTGGAGTCCATGAGAAATAAACGTGGTTAGCACGTTTGCCTCGCACCTCCGGGGTTTGGGGGTTCGAATTCCACCTCCACCCTGTTTCCGCGGAATTTGCATGTTCTCCCCGTGCTTCAGGGGTTTCCTCCGGGTACTCTGGTTTCCTCCCTCAGTCTAAAGACGTGCGCTGTAGGTTGATTGGCATTTCCAAATTGTCCATGGTGTGTGAATGTGTGTGTGACATTGTGATTTTCATCCATATTAGCCTGATGGCTGTGTGTGTCATGCAGCATAGCCTACCGGATGGGATTTAGTTGTGTGTGTGTGTTTTTATTATTATTTTTTTTATCTCTTGAGGAGAGTTGATCAGCTTAGCAAGAGAAGCAGTCTTGTGTTAAGTCTGAAGCAGATATGCGTGCATGCGCAAGTGTGTGTGTGTGTGTGGGCAAGTGGGTGGTGGATTAGGCTCTCAGCTCAGCACTGAAATCACCTGATCTCCACATTTCTGTCAAATTTGCATAAATCCTTAATTCTCTCTCTCTCTCTCTCTCTCTCTCTCTCTCTCTCTCTCTCTCTCTCTGCCTCTACTTTTTCTTTATCTCACTTTCTCTCCTACACTGTTTGTTAGTCTGTCTGTCAATCTTCCTTTGTCTTTAGTACTTTTAGTACCTTTCATGTCTCTCTCTTTCAGGAAGTGAGGACATGTGAATGAGGAATGGTTCACACTGTGCCACAATGTTTGTGTGCACTATTGTTCCTACTGTCACGGTCGAGTGTGCTCCTGCTGAGAAATGCCTCGACTGTGCAGTAGCGTAATAAAGCGAATCGGCCCTCCTGAACGCCGAGAGGACGTGAACGAGGCTGTGCTAAACCAGTAGTGATCGCTTTAACGCTGTGCTGGATTAACTCTGACCTTTCCCTCCAAACCACACTAAACACATCCATCTCAGCCCCGTGTGAGAGCCCAGTCTGATTCCTGATGATGTGCGTGCGCTGGAAATAATCCTGATTAGCGTGACCTGTATACAAATGTTAAATTAATCAGATGGCACGTGAACAAACAGGCAATTCATCACAATGAGCAAAGGTGCTGCGCAATTCAAAGGCCCCTCTCAGCGCCCGACCCAAATCAGTGTCTGAAATTTACATTTTAAATTAATGCTGCGTGTCAATTGCAGTGTCACAAACAGCTTGATTTGATTTATTCATTCATTTATTTGCACTAGCTTAATGGAAGACGGGTATTCATGATATCTTGGTATCTTCATGATATCTCGCATAATTCCCAAAGGTTGCAATAGTTCATGGCTCATTTCAGTTTTCTTGCATGTCCAATGCTTCCAGATCCCTAGATTCCTTGCTGCACCTTATACACCTATGGTGTTAGAGTACCTGAAATCTGTGTTCCCGCTTTGTCTTTTGTAACATGTGAACCTCATGTTCCCGGGGCCACATTTTCTAGGGAACTATATCCTCCAGGCCCTGTATTCCTAGAACCCTGATTTCATGCAGGGATGTAATTTTCTTACTCCTTCTTTCCTGTACAGTGAGGCTCTAAGCTTCCTAAGACCAAACTATCATAGAAAAAGAAAACGGTTGACGTATGCAAGAACGTTTTATGAACAAATTATATGTGAACCGTACGACCGAGAAAACAGCGGTGAAATTACACAACCTGCCTCTGGGCTTTTAATAGCTCATGCGAGAGTAATTGGTATAATCACACACTCAAAGACCATCTGAGGGTTTTTTTTTTCCACTATGTGATATCTGAGTAAGGGTAATGATACACTGCTTTTCTGAATCCTATCACCGTATCAGAGTAACTGTAGGTTTAAAAAAAAAAAAATATATATATATATATATATATATATATATATATATATATATATATATACAGGAGAATATGGGAAATAACAGAATAAAAGACTGTGTGCATGATCTTAAGAAAATATTATATCATGATCAGTGTGAAAATCTTTTTTTTTTTTTTTTTCAAATAATTATTAACAAATCTCTCTTATTAGATGTCTCTTGGGATTATTTACACTTATATGCAAATATAGATTTTTTTCAAAAATGACCACAATTAAATTAATGCTTTCGAAAAACCCAATGTCTCACCTCAATGACACCTTTGACAATGTCAAAGTTTATGCTTTGTGGTTTCTCTGTAATATGACAAGCTGCATCTTTTTTCGTTTGTTTGTTTCATTAAATTCGAGAGAGAGTAAAATGAGAGGCTGGTGAGGGAACGATTGTTTATAGCCGCTACAACGTGATAGTGATAGGAAGTTGTAGTTAGAAGTTGTTTCGCAGATGTTGTAAAACATTCAGTGTAATTAACCAGTCCCTCCACGATTGTGCGATTTTGCGATCGTTGAAATGAACGCAAAATCAAGCAAACTCTGCAATGTTCGGAGGAGCTTGCAATTTTTTCAAAAATTACCACAGATTTTCCGCAGATTTGGGCCAAGACGTGTCATGTGACGTCATCACAACGCGCGTTCGGCCAAAGCCCTCTTCGATTTATGTGCGTCGAACATGAGTACAGCTAAATGGTCTCGGTTACCAACAAACGTCACTGCGAAAGACAATTTCGTGCAATTGCAATTTCGCCAATTTGAGTAGTTTTCCGCAAAAAAAAAAAAAAAAAAGCATTAAAAAAATCTAGTTTTGTACATTTTGAAAAACGCCACAGCAAAATCAATTTTCGGCTGCAACAATCACACAAAAAAAAAACAACCTCACAAAAATACATGTCGTTCTTTTATAAGTCATTCCTATATTCCAAATACAACAGATGAAATTGTTGATTGTTGGGACTAAAGCCAGATTTACCGCGTACAATTTCATTTTATTGGAATCTCGAATTTATTGGTATAGTGCGAGGAGTAATAATTAGGCATGAGACGATACACACTTACTCAGTTAGGATGATGTATTTTTCCCATTTCTGTTTGAAGGCTACTAGCCAAATAGCTACACTATAAGCACAGAGATATGGAGGTGAGAGCCAGTGAAGTAGCCTGCTGGAGTTTACTGCAAAACAAATTATAAGGTTATAGTTATAATACAAGGTGGAATTTTCCCCTATTATTAACATGTAATTTTAATCATTTTTCAGTTGAGCTGTCAAGGCAGTGTTATTAATATGGAAAGATTGTTTAATGGTAGATTAAATGTCATCACCACTCCTACTGTTGTCTGAGTTTTTAGACACGAGTATGAATTACATCAAACGCAGCACACAGCAGACTGCAGTCAAGCCAGAACTGGAGTGCACGTATATATGGCGGTTTACGGTAACTACCCTTCGCATGGCTATGCTACGGATCTGCTGTGAATCCTTCGTGCCCTGTAAACCTGGTAGATCTCCAGGAACAGGGTTGGCCACCACTGCACTAGACATAACATTCCACCAATAGAAGGCAACAAATTACCAGTAGAGACCCTTAGCGACCATTACAGCTTCTATTAAAACTAATACAATTCCCATTATAATCATTCAAACCATTACAAATTCTGTGAGGGTTTCTGTTGTTTTTCTCAGCAGGGATTCGCGACAATGAAATTCCGTTGTAAATCATTGTCTAAAATTAAGGTGAGGTAGTTACATAGTCATGTCTTGTAATAATCTTGAAATCGCAGCGTAAAGCCGACTTCAGAACCATCATAAAGACCAGATGTTGGCATGATATTAGCCTAATTAATATGGCTACTCTGCCGGGGGGGGACAATAGAATCACAGAAATTCTAATGGTTTCCATTACAAATATCATTACAAACCATCAGCTAACCATTAAAGCTATTACCATTACCAGTATTGGTGCTTAATGGTATCCACTAGACATAACATGCCACCAATAGAAGGCAACCAATTACAAGTAGAGGCCCACAGGGAACCATTACAGTTGGTTACAGTAACCATTAAAACCATTACAAATTCTATGAGGGTTTCTGTTTTTGTTTGTTTGTTTGTTTGTTTGTTTTTTCAGCAGGGAATCGAGACAACGAAATTCTGTCTCATGTCTTGTAATAAAGTGTAAACCCCGACTTAAGAACATCATAAACACCAGATGTTAGTATGAAATTAGCTTATTTAATATTGCTAATAGCATGCACAAATATAGTACACTAACCGATAGGTTACGATTGTGACGTACTATTCAGTGTAAATTGCACGTGGCTTGGGATTTAGCCATTTTAGCACATTAACAAAACCCATTTTCATCAAGTACAGAGATCTATAGGACAGTAAGATACACGCTGTCGTGTAATTTAGTACATCAGCAGTCTGTGCGGTTTTGGACCGGAGTTATTGGTACCTCAGCTGTAGCCCCGCCCTATTTAGCAACGTCACTACACTACTGCCGATTGTGTCCAATTATCGCTGAGGGTGCGTGCTGAAAGTTCTGAGAGCGCGAGAGCAGCTGAGTGAGGTTGTGTGGATGTAGGAGTGTGTGTGGGGATGTGTTTGTGTGTGTCTGTGTGTGTTTTACATCTTTAACGGAAAATATTTTAGCGTCTCGTCACGTCTGAGGATGGAGTAATAAAAAAAGTAAGCGTTTATCGTCGGCACGTGACTACAACGAGGCTTTTAAGAGGCACGTTCTCTCGTTCATGAAGAGATGAAGACCGAGTGATTGGTGAGATCTTTCCTTATTAACGGACTTTACGGGTCTTTTGTTTTTTGTTTTTTGTTTTTTGTTTTTTAAAAACGAGTCTCGCGCACAGGATACGCAGACAAGGTGGCCGGTGACGTTGGGAGTTGAAACTGCGTCAGAGAGCACGCGCGCGCGGTCTTTCTGTTCAATAGAAACATTTAACGGCTCTCTCGTTTAGCATAGTGGGAGTGGGGGGGGAGTGGAAAAGATGACAGAAAATGGCGAGAAGGAGAACGAACCGCTTCACCGGGACCTGCAGCGTTCACCGGGTTCCTGTACGATCCGGCCCGAGTCCAAGGTAAGGCAGAGCGCGAGCTCCATACACAAACCTGTGCGTTTCAGTCAGAGCAGATGCGCGCGCGCGCTGCCAACACGCCACGGGGTTTTTTTCTCCCCCCACAGAAAATGTGGAAATGTGATATTTTTGTTGTTGTTGTTTTGTTCACTGAAGGTGAGGTTAATTTTATTTTCAGCGTCAGAATATTAGACTAAGAACAGAACAAAGCTTAAATTCAGTAGAAGAGGAAAACCAGGACATTGAATAAAACAGAAGAGAATAATAAAAGAGGTTTTATTGATTCACTGCAGCTTTACTGACCTGAGCAGGAATACAGAAAAGTAACAAATATATATATATATATATATATATAAACCCAAGAAGAACCAATGATTAAGGGATTGAAGAATTGAAGGAAGAAAATAAGATGAATCAGTGATTCAGGAATACAGTTTTTAAAAAGACTGAAGAAAATGAAATGTCAGTGACATTTTATCAGTATATTTCAATGGAAATGTTTTTTTGTTTTGTTTTGGTCTGATGCAATTAAGAAAAAGTAGTAGTGGTGATTTTTTTTATTTTTTTTTAAATCTAAATGCACCACTTGATTAAATTCTATTCTCACCCAACATGTTTAAAAGTTGCGTTGTGCTCATGTGAATAGTATTGTCTTGCTGAGCGTAGTAGTGTCTTGCATGAAATAAATCAATAAATGAATTTTTTTTTTTTGTCGTTGTTGAGTTTTTACCATCACTAAGGGCTGTTAGTGCAGTAATTCAGTTAAGTAACTGAAGTTTAAAAAGTTCCACTTAACCATTTTTCTATGCCCTTATCTTTTTGGCACAAAAATCCTATTTTCCAGACTATACAGATCCCACCCGTTTTTCAAGTGATCAAAATATTGGAGCGTTTGACTGACAGGTGTTTCTTATTGCCCAGGTGTGTCCTATTAGATTGATTGTTTAAACAATTAATAGCTCTGAATGTCTACTCTTGGTTTGAGCCCTGGGTTTCACCTGTGAAGACTGTTGTTAAAAAGGATAAACCAACATGAAGACCAGAGAGCTGTCTCTGGGAGAAAAGCAAGCCGTGTTGAAGCTGAGAAAAGAGGGAAAATCAATCAGAGCCATTGCACAAGCATTGGGCACAGCCAATAACAACAATTTGGAATGCCCTGAAAACGAAAGAAGCCACTGGTGTACCGACAACCAGACATGGAACAGGTCGGCCAAGGAAACCCAAGAGCAATTGATGACCGAAACGTTGTGAGAGCTGTGAAGAAAAACCCAAAAACAACAGTCAGTGACTGTTCACCACCAACCTCCAGAGGCCAGGGGTGAAGGTATCACAATCCACCATTTGAAGAAGACTTCAAGAGTAGAGATATAGAGGCCATATCACAAGATACACCTCTCATCAGCAGTAAGAATCGTAAAGCCAGATTGGAATTCACAAAGAAATTTGGTAACCTCTACCAGAGCGAAGGAAAGGCCAAAGTGTGGAGAAAGAAAGGATCTGCTCATGATCCAAAACATACAAGCTCATCGGTCAAGCACAGTGGAGGTAGTGTCATGGCTTGGGCTTGCATGGCTGCTTCTGGAGCAGTCTCACTAATCTTTATTGATGATGGAACTCATGATGGTAGCAGCAGAATGAATTCAGAAGTCTACAGAAACATTCTGTCTACCAATTTACAGAGAAATGCATCCAATCTAATTGGGAGGAACTTCATCATGCAGCAAGACAATGACCCAAAAACACACTGCCAACTCAACAAAGGACTTTATCGGGGGGAAAATGGAAGGTTTTAGACGGGCCAAGTCAATCACCAGACCTTAACCCAACTGAGCAGCATTTCACCTCCTGAAGAGGTGAATGAAGGCAACTGAAAAAAGTTGCAGTAAAAGCATCAAAGAAGAACGCAACAGTTTGGTGATGTCAGTGAGTCAGCGGTTTGATGCAGTTATTGCAAGCAAGGGATACGCCAACTAAATATTAAGTGTTCTTTACTTTAATTTACTTTGTCTATTTGTTCCAATACGTTTGCGCACTTAAAAATTGGGTGGTCTGCCACCAAAGGTGCCATTTTTCTAAGCTGTTTAACACATCTAGATGTAAATATCAGGAAATGAAAACTGAAATTCTGATCTATCGTCTCATATTTATCTTTTGATCTCAAACCAAGTGTCTTCAGTGTATAGCAAGAACAAAAGAATTGGCCTTGCCGTTCCAATACTTTGGGAGGGGACTGTATACCAGACAGTGGCAGATGATTGTGTCTATGTGGTGTGTATAGTGAGTAGACGGTCTGTGGTTTGGGACACACCCACAGTGGAACAACGATGTCGTCTGTATGGCGTATATAGTGAATAGGCTTCATGACATGCTCAGTGTGTGTGTGTGTGAGTGAGTGAGCATGCAGCCTGCTGTTGTTTTCCATGCTGCACGTTTCTGAACTGAAGTGTGTTTCAGAAGCACATGTTAAGATGGACGACCCTGTCAGATAACACATCGTAACACACACACACACACACTCTCAAATCAGTTATGAATCAGCTATGGCTAATTCATGTGTTCATTTCTTCTACACACCAGTTAACTCATATAGCACAGTGCAGGAGGTTTCTAGAAAAAGAAAGGGTTAACAGATGGCATAACTTCAAGTTTTACCTATCTCTGCCTTCTAATTTGTTGAGACCTTCCTGACTCATGAAATCCCTGACTCTGATGGATCTGTCAGGTCTACGTGAACAATAATTGCTCGAATGATATTATGGTCTTGACAAAATACCGCTCTGATGATCTGGAACTGCTGGCCATCAACCTTATGCCATCCAACTCTCCTATAAAGTTCTCATCTGTCATTTTAGCTGGTGTGTTCCTCTACAAGATTTTTCCTCTACAAGCATTTGATGCACAAAAGCTGCTATCTGATCAAATCACACAGCTGGTAAATTAGCAACTTAACTCTTCCATCATTATTCTGGGGGAGTTCAACCACACAAACTACTCCAAGGTACAACCAAAGTATAAAAGGTTCATTTCCTGTCCTACTGCAGATGAGGAAAACTGGATCATTGCTACAGCACAATAAAAGAGGTTTATAGTGTTGTACCTAGATCAGCTCTTCTTCTTCTTTTCCTTTCAGCTGTTCCCTTCAGGGGTCGCCACAGCGAATCATCTGCCTCCATCTAGCCCTATCCCCTGCATCCTCTTCTCTCAGACTGACTACCTTCATGTCCTCCTTCACTACATCCATAAACCTCCTCTTTGGTCTTCCTCTCGGCCTCCTGCCTGGCAGCTCTAACCTCAGCATCCTTTTACCGATATAAGTGTTGTACCTAGATCAGCAAAACCCATAATTAAATCAGCACAACTGGAAGCCACCGGGTTTATTTAACAAAGCTTCAGCAACAACATACCTGCACATCCTTTACTTCAGTGATGATAGTCATTTGAATGCCCGATTCTACTACTGAGCAAACCTTCACAAGTGAATGTCGAGTAATCATAAGCAGCATGTTTGAGTGGAACCCTATCTATCAGCCTGCCAATCGATCTTCATAGGTGCCCCACAAGGCTTCATGCTCTGTCCTCTATTGTACTCCTTTTATACCAGTGATTGCACATCCAGTGATCCCTCCATTAAACTACTGAAATGTGTGGATAATGCCACCCTTATAGGTCAAATCAGGAAAGGGGGGAAAAGATCAAGTATGTATCTACAGGAAGTAGAACATCACTACACGGTGTTACGACCAAGACTGTGGAAATGATAACCCTCCTGCAACCCCCTCACACCCCCTTAACAATCAAACAATCAACTGTTAATGTGGTTGAAACACCACTTGTACTTCATAAGACAGCTCCAGAAACTCAGTATTTCACAACGCTCAAAGCATAATCACTTTCTTCATTGTTGTCTGGTTTGGTTCTGCTTCTGCTGCAGCATGTTATCAAAGGTGCTGAGAGAGTCACTCGCTACAACCTTCCATCCCTCATTAAGTTACACCACTCTAGAGCAGTGAACTGGGCCACAAGGATTGCTACTGGCCCCACAACCCCCGGATATCTATCCATGGCTCTATCTCTGGCAAGTGGGCAGACACGCCTCACGCACAGGGGATCTGCCGAAGTGATTGCCGAAGCCAGCGAGAAGACAGTTGAAACGAAAATGTTTCCCGTTAATGATTGAATATAATGGATTATAAAATAATCAGCGTAATCACAATATGCAGTGATACAAACTCAATATGATAAAGGATGTTCTCCAGTCAGTTTATGGAGCAATGGACCCACAGTGAGCGTTTTGTTAGCAGCACAGTTTTGGACACCGAATAATCCGGACGGCAGACAGAGACGGATGGAGTAATATTCTCTGTTCCCTTGTGACTGGGTGACCTTTCATGTCCTTTATAAGGCTTTTCTTTTCTTCCCTGATGTTTTCCCTCCATGTTGCAGTGTTCCTTTTTTTTTTTTTTTTCAGGAATCTGGTGGCAGTGACGATGAAGAAAACAGACTGGAGCTCCAGGGAAACTAAATCGATTCTAATCAAATCAGATGTCTCTCAGGAGGCTGGTGGGAGATTTTAACGTTATGTCTATGACATCTATGTATATTTACAACCCCATTTTTGGGAAATGGACTCCTCTCCTGTATCTTCTCTATTCTCTTCTTCTGTTCTCCACATGCAAGTTGTGGAATCACTAAAACACGAAACTGCTCTCCGTATTCACTTCCTCGGGTTCACTTGTGAGATATTTTGACATTTTACTCCTAACACATGCTCTATTATCCTACACAGTCCTTTATGGAGCTGCTTAACATGGACAAGTGTGTTTTATTAACACAGCTGTTACGAGCTGGTTTAGATGAGGCAGTAGCGCTTGCTCGTTTCTTTTTCCTTCACCCTGGTGTGCAAAAATATGCATTTAACTAGTTTTACTTTTTATTTCAACACAAATTGTCAGAATTCTAATAAGATTAAGATTACAAATTACTTCTAGTATCTAGTTTTTACTGATACCCTGGTAACTCCTTCCCCGTGTACAGGCCTAGTCTCATTTGTGTTCTTTCAGGAAGATTGTCATTACATTTAATGGATGTTGAGTACAACACTGAGTTTTTCTTTAGTTATCCTCTTGTTTATACAAGACGTACAGTGACGAGTTTGAGGTTGGCAGGTTGGACATGTTAAGGACAGAGGTCTCTATCTCTTTCTCTCTCACACACACTGATCCTGTCAGCCTGAATAATTGTAACTGATGGTGATGTTTCAGCTGAGATGTAACCAGCACTGACAGAGACAGATAGCATAATGACGGCCATTACACCCTGATATAAATGTTCACCTGCCACACAGGTCACTTTGTAGGTGTACGTGTACTGACATTCTGCACAAAGTATTGGCACCCCCACCTCATCCATCAGTGGGAAGGGAGCACCACCAAACACCACTGCTGTATTTGATCCTCTGGTACCGGCACCACCCACTCAGTAACACTGATCTGTATAGTAAGTAGTAATTTATCTCATTTATACAACTGAGCACTAAGGGTTAAGGCCCTTGCTCAAGGGCCCAGCAATGGCAGCTTGGTAGTGCCGGGAGTTGAACTCCCAACCTTCTGAGCACTAATCCAACATCTCAACCACTGACCTACCACTGCTACTTAACTTAACTGGCAACCTTGAGTGGGATTGCATTTGCTCATCAAATCTCTGCAGTGTTATTAATGTGTGCACTCACATTATAAATTCACTATGGAGGAGTTGCTGCGTGATAGATAGATAGTCAGTCCGTCCATCCGACATACCGAGCGGGAAATTCACCTATTACAGCCGCACAGAGCAAAATAAGAATTGTACATTATATGTATGGAGAGAGGGAGAGAGAGAGTGATGTGGTAGTGCAGTGGGTGTAAACACTGTAGATACAAGCAGCAGACTTGAGTGGAATTAAAGTGGCAGTGCAATGCAAACATTGTCAACAGTATGAAAACAGAAAAATGAATAGAAGTAAAGAGGCAGTTCATATGGGTATGAATAGTGGATGGTGGTAGTTCATCAAGTTCAACTGTTGTCCAATGAGCTTATCCTAAGACTGCCTCAGTGCAAAATAGTGTCCCAGCACAGTGATGAGTTGTTATACAGTGTGATCGCTGTTGGTACGAACAACCTCCTGTACCGCTCCTTCCTACAGCGGAGCTGAATGAGTCTTCTATTAAAGGAGCTCCGCTGTTTAACCAATAGGTCATGGAGAGGTTGCTGTTTATTGTCCAGTTTATTGGCTGAGAGTTTATTGAGTGTCCTCTTTTCCACCACCACCTTAAAACCATCCAGAGAGCAGCCCAAGATTGAGCTGGCCCCTCTTGATCAGTTTGTTGAGGGTTTTTTTTTTTTTTTTTTTTTTCTTTCATCTCCACCTTTGATTCAGCCTCCCCAGCAAACTGCTGCAAAGAAGACTGCACTGGCCACCACAGACTGGTAGAAGATCTCTAACATCTTGCTGCAAACATTAAAGGACCTGCGCTTCCTCAGAAATCCCTTTCCTGTACACAGCCTCTTCAGTTGACCTTCCAGTCTAGCTTGTTTTCGAGATGGACACCAAGGTATCTGTAGGTGTCAACCTGCTCAACATCCTGACCCATGATGGTCATGGGTCTGGTTGTGGTCCTCTTCCTCCTGTAGTCCACCACCATCTCCTTGGTCTTGGCCACATTGAGGAGCAGATAGTTCTTCCTGCGCCACTCAGCAAAGTTGTTGACCAGGTCCCTGTACTCCTCTTCCTGTCCATCCCTGATGCACCCAACCACCACAAAGTCATCAGAAAATTTGGGAAGGAGTCCCTTTGGTTTCCATGTACACTCGTAGGAGTTCGTTCATTTGTTCCTCTTTAGAATAATAAGAGTTCCTCCTTAACAAAAGGGGAATGCTTGTTTAAGGTAGAATGCTATTTAGGAATCTTAGAACCATTAATTATAGAGTAAACCTTTTTTTTTTTTTTTTTTGCTAAGAATGAATTTTTATTAAGGAGTATTATTGGGTCATCTGGATTTTTATATACATTTTTGCCATCTGGGTTACTCCGTTCATTTTTGTGTCAGAGAGAAAGAAAGAGACAGAGAGAGGTAGAGAGAGAGTGAATTTGTGTGTGTGTGTGTGTGTGTGTGTGTGTGTAACCTACACACTGATCTTCCAGGTGCCACATTGAGTTTACGATAAAAACCTCTTGCTGTTTTTATATTTCAGGATTTCAGAAGCGGATTAGAGTGGATTAAACCTTCAGCTTATTAGGACTCCTTTCACACACTTCTGTGTGTGTGTGTGTGTGTCTGTATGTCTGTGTGCGCACATGTGCACCATCTAAAAAGCCTGCCACGCTATCATTAATTTATCTGTGCATCTCCGACTCTATTTTTAGAGCCTCCGTTTCAAAAGCAGCTGCAACGAGTATGTGTGTGTGTGTGTGTGTGTGTGTGTGCACATGAGCTTGGAATATTTGTTTTGGTTTTAAAAAAACAGTAATGAAGCTGTGATTTGCAACTTTTGGTCATGACATTTGGTCATCACCAAGATATAAAAATGTGCCCCAATACAAGGAAGAATTATAATGGGAAATTTACACATTTGAATATCAAATGGTATGTGCAGTGCAGCACATACACTTATTCTGACACAAATATCTAAGACCTTTTCACTTCACAATCTGTCTGTGGTGAAAACTCGAGTTGCAGAAGTTATCGAAAAGTCATTGTGGATTTGCTGAATTATTTGCTGCTCTATAATTGCTGTGTCATCACCACAGTAGTGAAAGCTATATGTAAATATAGGAAAACACAATGGGCCTGGAACAGAACCATGTGGAACACCAAACATTTGTGTGCATAAATAGTCACTATTAATATAAACTGATAACGATCAGTCAGATAAGACAGATGAGCCAGAAAAGAGCTGTCCCCTTAAGCAAGGAGATCCAACTCTGATCAGAGGTCAGTCGTTGGTCATTTACTACTTTAACCAGTACTGTCTCATTACTATGATGAGTTCTAAACCCAGGCTGAAAGATTTAATGAATGTGGTTTCTATTCTCTCTCTCTCTCTCTCTCTCTCTCTCTCTCCTCCAGCTCCAGAAGCTGAAGCGCTCATTGTCATTAAAGTCAATGATGCGGAGCAAAAGTGTTGAGAACTTCTTCCAGCGGTCAAACATGGAGATCCCGCCCCCTGACAGTATCATCACAACTGAGGCTCCACCCTCCATCATTGAGTCTCCCTTTTGTGACTGCCTTTTGACCCTGGACAGGTCCCCATCCATCAGTCCGAACCTGTCTCTGTCTTCATGTTCACCTTCATCAAGCCCATCCCTGTCAATTAACTCCAGCACTCCTCCCCCTCCTCAGCCACGCCCACAGAAAACACACTGTTTCCTGGAATATGTATTTCGCCGGCCCACTGTCTGCCAGCAATGCAAGCAAATGATAACAGGTATACATGCTTTACTCATGGTACCAATTTTTACAAAATTCTTTTGAGCGTTTACAGATTAGTCATCAATTAGTCGTTACTTGTCAACTCTAAAATAAATACTAAACAAATCTGTTTTACAACAACATGGCATCATGTGGTGATCTAAAACATATGAGCTCATCGGTCAAGCATGGTGGAGGTAGTGTCATGGCTTGGGCTTGCATGGCTGCTTCTGGAATGGGCTCACTAATCTTTATTGTTGATGTAACTCATGTTGGTAGCAACAGAGTGAATTCAGAAGTTTACAGAAACTGGCAATTTACAGAGAAATGCATCCAATCTAATTTGGGAGGAACTTCATCCTGCAGCAACACAATAACCCAAAACACACTGCCAACACAACAAAGGACTTCATCAGGGGGGATATCATAAAAGATGATTGCAGCAGTTTGGTGATGTCAGTGGGGCCCTGTATTACTGCAGAATCATTTTGTCCAACTGCACAGTTGACAATATTATTACGTTTATGTTCTGTATGCTCCTTAAACCTGAAGTGGTGGAAAGGCTTGTTTTTCTTTTCTGTCTATTTTTAGGATATTGGTTCTTGACAATTAAATCATTTATTGTGATTTTGTTTTTTAATAATAAAAAAAAATTACAAGTAGGGGAAAAAAATCTATATTGCACGAGCCTAAGTAAAGCATTTTATCATGAAATTTTACATACATTTTATTATGAATTTCACTTGTTTTACTATCACTTTCCACTTTTGAGGTGGAAGAGGAGAAACTCAAAGATATCTCTGCCGCTACCGAAGGGCCCCAATGATGACCCATTTTCATTAAGACAAAGCTTAGTCACATAGCCAGGGTCACACAGGGAAAACATTTAGGAAATGTGTTAACATAGATGTTGTACACCCGAATTCTTGACATGGGTTCTTAAACATTCATGTTTTTACATTTGAGTAATAATAAATAATTCTAGACTAATAAATAAAATTCATTATTCTATAGTGCATGAAAATTCAATTTGTATTCAAACATTAAAGTTAATTTGGACACGCTCTAAAATAAATCCGGTCCTGAATGTGTGTTTAGTCCCTTTATTGTCGTGTCACTTGGTTCTTGTACTGTGACATCATCTTGTTGTTTATCTTCCAACATTTGAAGGTGATTCCTGTTTTTCACTGGTTGATATTTTTATTGTTTGCCTTAAATTCCTGAAACATTTGGAAGTAAACCCCAACCCCACCCTCTCTCTCTCTCTCTCTCTCTCTCTCTCTCTCTCTCTCTCTCTCTCTCTCTCTCTCTCTCTCTCTCTTTAGGGAATTCAAAACAGGGTCTGCGCTGCAAGACCTGTAAACTAGCAGCCCATCTGTGGTGCTCATCTGAACTTTCACAGCAGGTGTGCAATGGAAAGGTGAGTCTCTATTCCCCCCCCCCCCCCCCCCCCACACACACACACACACTCACACTCTTTTGCTGGTCCTCAAGTTTACATGCATTTTTTACATCCAAATATATTTGATATACCATTAACAGATACAAGGTATAAATATGGCAGGCAGGCACAGTGGCTTAGTGGTTAGCGCGTTCGCCTCACACCTCCGGGGTTGGGGTTCCAATTCCCGCCTCTACCCTGTGTGCGTGGAGTTTGCGTGTTCTCCCCGTGCTTCGGGGGTTTCCTCCGCCAGTCCAAACACATGCGTTGTAGGCTGATTGGCATTTCCAGATTGTCCATAGCGTGTGATTGTGCCCAGCGATGGGTTGGCCTCGTGCCCCGAGTCCCCTGGGAAAGGCTCCAGGCTCCCCGTGACCCTGTGTAGGATAAGTGGTACAGAAAATGGATGGAAAATATAAATATATGTAATTATTTCAATGTATTGTTAAAGATGTATGGAAATATATTTCCAGTGCTTACGGGAACCTCAAAACAAACAGGAGGCTCCTAATTCCTACTTAGAACATTTAATACATTCTCCTTGTGGGAACTTTTTTCATTCCCATGCAGAGATGAACACACACACACACACACACTGACCTTATCAGCATCTTCTGTTCTGTGCGCTGACAGTGAATCATCCTCCAAAGTGGTTTACTTCTGACACACACACACACACGCGCGCGCGCACACACACTCAGTCATGCATAAAAGAGTCTATTTTCCGTGTCTCTTACGTTGATATTCCACCCTCTCCAAAAATAGCACGATTAATAACACCATTCCGCTTCCAGATCACACTCCTTTTCTTGACTACACTAGTGTTTTCTTTGTCTTTAGAAATACCATTTTAGATGGATGCTGCAATAACCAGTGTGTGAGTCATTGTGTCTCCTTGAAGACGTATCTGCTAACTAACTAAGGAAAACTGCTAACTAACTAGCTAGGTTGACAAACAAAATCGGACCTATTACTGTAAATGCGTTCATAAAAGAACGTACTAATGTTGACGTTACTCCTGTCAGAGAACACCTCCTGACCAATCGATATCCGGAATTCAACAGCTCTATGGGATAAATAGAGTCAAAATGGCAGTGTGAGTGAGAGAGAGAAAGAGAGTGAGAGTAAGAAGAAGTGAGTGACAGAGTGGCAGCAACAGGGGAAAAAAAGGAATAAAATTATTCGAAATGAGTGAGAGTTTGTGATGGAGCATGAAAGACTGGTTCAGGTTGGACGGCTGATAATGAGGCTCTTTTTATCATGCTCTTTTCCACTCTGAGCAGTTCTGTCTCTCTGTCTCTCTGTCTCTGTCTCTCTTTGTCTCTGTCCTTTCTCTCCTTGTCTCATTATCAGCACAGAGTGTCCCCAGTATCGCTTGTAATTCACAGATGGCCCACATTCATAAATTAACATGTCCAATTGTATTAAATTAAATAAATGTGTTTATTCCCAGGGAGGCAATTAGTTGTGGAAGAGACATGCATAAAATTGACATCACACAACTGCAGCAGCAGCAGCGACACGAAGAAAGTGCAGAGAAACGGTTTCAGTAAAAATACAAATGCACACATCTGTCCATATACATGTCACAAACTACACAAAGGAAGAGTTCTTGGTCGGTATTTGTTCGGTTTTTGTCGCACTAAATCAGCCGAACCTTTTTAAATGTAATTTAAAAATGTAAAAACGTGGATTTCCCATAAAAACATCAAAACTGTCAGGCGGCAGATACGAACGCAGGTGCAGGTTAAATAAAGCATTATTTATCAGGCTTGCACAGATCCAATGTAACAGAAACAAAGGTCAGAGAACAGGCAAAGGTCAGGCAATAAACAAGGCTAGACAATGAGCAAAAACATGAAAACCAGAATCGAGATCGAAACCAGAAGAGACTATGACTAAATACAAGGCTTGGTAACGACTGGTACGAGAACACCGAGCATATACAGTGGGTATAGAAAAGAATCACCCCCCCCTTTAAAATCACATTTTGTTGCTTTTCAGCCTGAAATGAAGACGGTTGTATTTACTCAGTGCAACTTATAACATCCAAGTGAAAGATATAACAGCAACATGTCAGGAAAAAAAATAAATAAATAAACAGAATCACTGAGTTGGAAAAAGGATCACCCCCCCTCCTAAAAATGACTTGTAAACTCAATCAGGTGTGGCTAATGACCTTCTCAATGGCACACAAAGCCATTTGACTTTCAACTGTGATCAGCTGTGGTCATTTTGATTAGCTCAGCATGAGAAGAGCTTTCCTGGAGCATTTTTCAGTCCTTGGTAGTGCAACTGAAGCAAACAATCAGCTATGGGTGGCAAGGCACTGTGAAAAGATCTCCGGGATAAAGTTGGGGACAGGCACAAGTCAGGAGATGGATACAATAACATTCCAAAGGCTTTATCAATGCCTAGAAGCACAGTGAAGTCTATTATTAAGAAGTGGAAGGTATTTGGTACAACACAGACCCTCCCTGGATCAGGATGTTGCTCCAAACCGGATGAAAGAGCCAGGAGGAAACTGGTCAGAGAGGCTACCAAGAGGCCTACAGCAACTCTGAAGCAGTTGCAGGAATTTATGACAAAGAGTGGTCATTGTGTGCATGTGACAACAATATCACAAATTCTCCATAAATGTGGCTTGTATGGGAGGGTTGCAAGAAAAAACCCACCCACGACTGAGCTTTGCTAAAACGCACCTTGCTGAGGTCACATGGAAAAAGGTGTTATGGTCAGATGAGACTAAAATTGAATTATTTAGTTTTATTATATTATATTATATTTATTATAAGACTAAAATTGAATTATTTGGCCTCAACACCAAATGATATGTCTGGCGGAAATCCAATACAGCTCACCATCCAAATAACACCACTCCTACAGTAAAGCATTGAGGTGGTAATATCCTGTTATGGGGGTGTTTCTCTGCAGCAGGGACTGGAGTACTTGTCAGGATAGAAGGAAAATGGATGGGGCAAAATACCATCTGCTTCCCTGTGCCAGAACGTTGTCAATGGGAAGAAGGTTTACCTTCCAACATGACAATGACCCAAAGCACACAGCAAAACTGACCACACAGTGGTTGAAGGAGAAAAAGGTGAATGTCCTTGCATGGCCTAGTCAGAGCCCAGACTTAAACCCCACTGAAAATCTGTGGAATGACTTGAAGACTGCAGTCCACAAACAGTCACCATCAAATTTAACTGAACTTGAGCAGTTCTGCAAAGAAGAGTGGGCAAATATTGCAAAGTCTGGTATAAGTGTGTAGCATGAATACAATCCGGACATACTACATCCGCTATGTTGGCATTGTCATGTGACCTTCAACTTAAAAAGAGCCATTTTTGATTGACAGCTTTTCCGCGCCAGCCCCGTTGCCTTATGGGATAGCGCAGCATCTGTTGCAGAATCTAGGAGGAAGCAGCAGGTCATCCGGGTATTTCTTGCCTACTGTTGAAAGAATACTGAGAATTCGGACATCATACTCCTTTGGCGTGCGTCTTTTCGCCTACTCTATGTTAGGGTAGTAGGGATATTCAGACGCAGCCCATGTGTCAGGGTTATGCCGAAATCGGCACTGGACTACGTTTCCCATCAGCCACTGCACCTCACCGGACAACGCCAAATGACCATTTTGTACCCGCAAAATTTTGCTTTTTGTTAACGAGCACAAGCATTTAAGTCACATCTTGCACCTCACTCACTGTCTAGCGTCTGTCTTTTGTGGTCATTGTTGTCCATCGCTCTCTGCGACTACGAGGTTATGTTTTCACATTTAAACAAACAAAGTCCGCACTTGCATCCATCTCCACTTGCAGTCGGAGACCAATCAGAATCCAGACCTCAACAGCAGCGTGCTGTATTTTGGGGTAAGACACAAACTCACAAACGGAGAATTGATTACAGCGCTGAGAGGTTCTGCAGCGGGCTGCGTGGTTTTCTGTCGAATTGAGTGAGTGTTATTTTTCACGCCGTCGTGTGTGAGCAGTATAATGAGGCGCTGAGTAAGACTTTCTAGAAACATCTCCCTCTCTCTCTCTGTCTCTCCCGCTCTCACACACACACGTTTCTGCTTTGTCATACACCTTTTTCTGTTCGTATCAGCAATTATACACCATTGCTGACCTCGTGCCGTTTTTTGGGGGGTTTTTTTGCCGTCCCTCATGGATGTTATTTTAAACAAGAGACCCGGAGCTCTGCAGCTGCCTTCCATCATTACTCACTGCCGTTTGGACTTTCTGCTTCTCTCTGTTTTTTTTTTTTTTTTTTTTTTTCAATTACACCAAATCATCTCACACTGTTTATAAAACCTGCTGAATAAGCATGCGCATGTGCTGATAATCCAGTGTGTGAGTGTTTCTAGATGAGTGTACACTGCTGTCACTTCTCACCGGAGGTTTATTCATTTAACTTTTTAAACATTTTTTTTTTTTTTTTATTGGTGTGTTGTTTTCGGTCGTTGTTGGTCGTGTCCGCGTTTGGTACCGGCGTTCTTTGAGGTTCAGGCCGTGTCAAGGCTTCTCAACCCCGATGGAACTTTTGGTTTCATTCGCCGTCACCCATATTCACGCATGAACTTAATCATCCACATCGCTTTCAGCTTTCTGCAACACTTTTTTTTTTTTTTTTTTTTTTTTTTTTTTTTTTTTTTAAATCCTTTGGAGACGGCGCCTAAGGGGCGGGGGGAGCAACGATGAGTTTGGAATTCCAAGGAAAACACATTTCATTACTGGCCAGAGTGGTCCTTTTATTGTAAAACATGGAAGTGTACAATTTATATCGTATTCTATTGTACCTGCCTAGAAATGTACATACAAATAGAAACACACGCACGCTGTGAGATACTGAGAGTATGTATTATTTATTTACATCTTTCTCTCTCTTTATCATTCTGTCACTCCTCATCCCTCGACGCTCCCCTCCTCTGTCCTCTGTCCGTGTTGTCAGTCGGGGGCGTTCAAACGGAACTTCAGCTCTCCGCTGCTCACTAACGAGCCGTTTACGGTCGTTAAGGAAGCCCCGCCCACTCAAGGTGAGAAATCTCCAGCTCCCGATACCCCTGTCTTGTTGATTTGAGTGCTGATTTCTTGTTTACGGTAAAACATCATTGTGTGTGTGTGTGTGTGTGTGTGTGTGTGTGTGTGTAGAACAGGGAAAAGGCGTAGTGGACCCCGTGTACGAAGCCCTGCGATACGGAACGTCTCTCGCACAAATGAGCCGATCGACTTTCAATAGCATCTCCGAGTCGCCATGTCAGCAAGTGAGATCATCCTTGGACGTTTTCTTTACAAGAGAGCGAATTCAATTTAACAAACATTAAAGGCGTTATTTTTGTTTTGTTTTGTTTTTTTTTTTGTTCATACCCAACCACGATATTTGTAAAGGAAACATGCTGTATGTAATGAAATGTCTCTCTGTTTTGTCTGTCTCTGGGGTCCAGAGTGAAGAAGGACAGGAGAAGTTGGACAGTGAATCTGTCGCGGAAGAAGAGTGTGTTCCTGAATCTGAGGGTAAGACGACAATGTGATCCACACACACGGAACTTCTTTAACACAGAGAACCCCTTTAACACACAGAACTCTGTCTGTCTCTTTCTGTTTCCTCTCTCTCTGTAGTGGTGTCTCTGGCTGAGAGTGAGAAGAGTGAGACGGAGGACAAGCTCAGTTTACAGGTGAGAGATTTTGGACAGCTCACATTGTGATTTTGTGACTGGTTATTTCTGCACAGAAAAATGAAGAGGAACGTTTGGTTGGGGAGATGCGAGCAGCGAGGATTGTCTGTTCTACAAAGAGATATAGAGGTCTAGGGAAAAGAAACCTAACCGTTTTTATACTGTGCACCACCAGGAATCAACAGTGACATCTGCTTTTTATTTTTATTTAACACCCGTTTGGGTACGACATGCCAAATCATTTCTTATCGAAGCATTGTTATCGGGCTGCTCTCCGACACAGCTGGGTGGATGATGAACTGGATTCAGGGATCTGCTGCGCACGAGAGGAGACGAATTTGATTTCGGACTCTCATGCTTGGAAATATCAGAGCAAAATATCAGAGACGCCTCGCAGACTGAGAACATCGTGTCGTCGACCCACTCGCACTACACGAACGGTCACAACGGGGGAGCACAGCAATCCCCAAATGTATTCGGTGACAGAGGAATCAGGGCTAAAATCTTGTAATGTGCACTCGGCTTTACAGAGAATTATAGCAGATCTCTCTCTCTCTCTGTGTGTGTGTGTGTGTGTGTGTGTGTGTGTGTGTGTGTGTGTGTGTGTGTGTGTGTGTGTGTGTGTGTGTGTGTGTGTGTGTGTGTGTGTGTGTTTCCAGCCCCCAAGGCGCATTGAGCTCCGTGCGATTCACACCTATGTGGTGTTGTACAAGTTCCTGCCTCAGGAGCAAAACGACCTTGAGCTTCAGTAAGTACCGCTGTGTGTGTGTGTGTGTGTGTGTCCTTGTGTAGATTTAGATTTTCACCCTCACACACTCGCACACAAAGTCATTATCAGGTCACACCGCGGTATAAAATTTTGATGAGGAAATAAAAAGCGACTGAAGTCCCTGCAGATCTTCTCCATTTCTACTCTGCATCAAAAAAAAAAAAAATACCGTCTTGTCATCTCAGACCATTTCTGACAGCAGCTAAAACTTTTATGTTAAAATACCTCGTTTATATATATTATTTATATACACACATATACTGTATACACACCCACAGTTCAACTGGTGTTTGAGAGTTTTATCACATTTCTTGTTTTATCTTTTTTTTTGTTTTTTTTACTCCAAATTTGCCGTGATGTTTAACAGAACGCATTGTTATCACACAACTCCTCCTTTCCCTCTGTGTTTGTCTGAAGGCCGGGTGATCGTGTTCAGGTAATCGACGACTCAAACGAGGACTGGTGGAAGGTGAGCGCAGCTCATTTTCTTGAACGTACAAATTGTATTTCAATAAAACACCTTTAGAAACATGGGTCTTAATTCTATCAATTTTCTGTCCAGTTCCGCTATCCGACAGCTTGATGTAGCCACAGTACGTCATCCTGAAATGTATGTTTTGGGTATAAATACGCTCTGAAAACTATGCCAGGCCATTTAAGGCTATTAAATACATAAACATGACACTATGTATTAATTAAAAGAATCATCCCTTTAAAGGACATAAAAGTTTTTGTTTTTTTTTTTCCTGTGGAGGAGTTCGGAGGAGACGCGTCTTACTAAAAAGACATTGCTTATCTCAAGGAGTAAGTCTTTATGGATGAAATTCTGAATTAACTTTAAGTGAGCTGTAAGCGTAGCAGATGAGTGCTCGGTCAGCTTATCCTTTAAGTTGTGTGTAGGTTCGAATTAGCACTATATATTCATTTGAAATATTAAAATGTGATTAAATAGTAATATCCCTTTAAAAATAAGCAATCTGTTAAATATTAATAGACTGTATTACTTTGACGAAAACCTCTCTTTATAGTGCCACAACTTTCCCTAGCATAATGTGAGCATCGTTGGTCTTCCAGGATTTACTCAGGATCTCTACAGTGAAGAGACCATTTCTGTTCCACCACTTTTTTTTAAAGGTCTCACTGACTGTCTAGGGGCTAAGTGGAAATAAGCTGCTCAGTCTCGCTCCCTGAGCTGAATTCCCGAAGCACCATCTTTCTACTTTCAAGTAGAATCCCTTCAGATCCTGTCCAAATTCACCACCAGTCACAGCTAGCTTCATGACATCATCAGCCCAAGAGCTGCTTTTTGTCACGCCTCCATAATCTGCATCACCTCAGTATAATCGCTGTGGATGTAAATTTTCCACACGAAAAAATTCCATGTTTATAACTAGATAGGTATAAGATAGAGAAGTGAATTTTTGTCATTTTCAGAACTCTAATCCACAGCCAAAACGAGCAAGTGCTTTAATTCCCAGAAGCTAATCATGACTTTTTAGAGCCGGTTGTGTTTGTGCTCTAGACAAAACTGACAGAACTGACAGAACTGTCTCTTTCCTAATAACACATCCTGTGTGTCTCTCTTGTTTTAATTTTCTCTCTGTGGAGAGAAATAACTTCAAGCGTAAAACGTATGAGTGGTCTCCATGATTTCGGCTGACGGTGTACTTCGAACTTCCAAAAGCATGTCCTACCAACATATTGTTTGTGTGAGACCTCTTCCTGTCTGTGATTGGTCCAAACATGACATAGTTGCTTGTGCACACAGACACAGGGTGAATTCCACTTCACTGAAATCCACTTCATTAGTTCACAGTCGTGGAAGCAGTGACGCAATTAAAAGAAAACTCATCTTACCTGTTAAACCAAGACTACACCCGAGTCCACTATCTCACAGTCTTCCCTATTTCACAGACACATCTGTTATTTATTTACTTGTTTGTGTGTCCTGTTAGACTGGGTTGCCAGTTATGCATCAAAAAATCAGTACTGCAGCTATTAAAAAATGCTTAAAACACAAAGCGGTAAACATCTCTGTCACCACAGTCCTAATATGTATACGTGTGAACAATTAGAACAGTTCACTGAAGTATAAAATAATACATTCATACAATAAGAATGAAAGAAAAATATTAAGAAAAGAAACAAAAAAGGGGGTTAATATGGGGGCCCTTGAAAAAATCTGCGGCATCCATTTGTAGGTCTAGCTTTCTGTCACAGACTTGTAGTGGAGGCGGATGCAAGTGCAAATTGAATCTATTTTCAAAAACACATGAACACAAAGGCTATGAACATGAAACAAAACTAACATGAACTCGATACACATGGCAAGAACATGAACACAGCGTGGGCTAGGTGACCTACAACGCCACTACAAAAGATAAACGCTAGACAATCAGTGCTATACAAGACGTGACTTAAAGACTAGTGCTCTTTAAACATAAATGTGAATGAGGTGCAAACAGTCATGTGACATGAGTGTCATGATCATGTGATGTGCAGTTGCTGATGGGATTCTTAGTCCATCAACCATGACAGGCTGATACATATTTTGATGCACTTGGAACAACGACAGTGATGTAAGCCGGGGTCAACATCAAATACCCTCATCCATGCGACCCAGCCAGTTTTGGCAGCTCAGGCACTGAGCCCTTCAGCCCTGTCTGTGATACTCAAGAACCAAGTCTGCATATTTTGCTCTCTTCTGCTCATTGGCCTCATCTGTCTTCTCTTCCCATGGGACAGTTAGCTCTAGCATTACCACCTGTCTCAATGTTTCTGAAATTGGGGTCATATCTGGCCTAAGCAGTGTTTTCCGGAAACTTAAGTTGGTTCACTTTCAATTGCCAGTTGTATGCTCTCAGCATACCAGCTGAGGCTGGACTAGGAACTTAATGGACTAGGTATTGCCCAGCCAGAGCTCAGTCCATATGATCTTCTTGTCCATCGCATGCTCCTATCTTGTCCATGTGCAATGCTGGCTCCCTGCTTGTCCATCCCCACCTTCCTTCTGGCCTGGACCTTCTCTAGCCCTGCTCACACCTTCTCCTAGATCAGCTTGCACCTCTCCTTGCCTTGTGCTTCATCATAGCGAGGCACAACCCAGATGCTAGATGCTACCCAGGCCAGCCCTTACAACTGATCCAACCAATGCCTTGTGCCTGATTTTGCCAGCTCTACTGGGTGCTTTGTTCTCCACTTTATCCTGGTCCTCACTTTGATTCCCCCCTGTGAGATCTTTGGGTTGTTGGATTCCCTGTACTGCAGGGGGGCCCTAAGAACCTAGAGAAGTAGTGGCTCTTCTTGAAGCTCTTGACTGTAGAGAGTGAGACATCGTACACCAGCAGGGACCACAAGAAATGTGATGGGATGCTATGCTGGTAAATCCAAACTTTGAACTTCCTTGGTGTACTTGATTTGTCCATTGCCACCAGCCAGGAGCTGGAGTTATGGTTGGATAGAGACAGTGTCCCTCAGGGAGCAATTCTAGGTCCAGCTTTACTTTATTCAGTACCAGAGACCTTGGCAGACTTGAAGCACATCCATGCCCAGGTCATAAGCCTCTCTAAACCCTGGTGAATCCATCTGCACCTTGGAACTGACAGAGTTGTTAGAGCAAAGTCATCCACAAAGGCTCTGATGTGGGGGGGGTGTCAAATGCCAACATGGACCAGAGTTCTAACAACCACTCCCACTCAACTCTTCCTGCCACCTTATACTGGTGCTTCAGTGATCTCAGTTCTTGCCATACTTGGCTGATCTTAGCTGCCCTGTGGTTCAGCCTACAGGGGGTCTTTGTGGTCTGCTTTTCCTCTGTGCCAAATCTGTTGGCTCCCAAACTGACAGTGAAGTGATCACTGTCGTTACATGGAGCTTCTGGTCTGCATTGCCCTTTGCTGTAGCTTAAAGATTTCTGTCCATGTCCTCATCAATGTGGAGTCAGGCGTTCTTCTTGCTAGCAGGTAGCCACCTCACCCATCATTGTTCATTTATTCTGCCTGGTGCTCATCCCCGTCCCCTTTCCTAGTTGTCATCGAGCATACAATAGATATTAAGAAATGAGAGAAAGAAAAGTAATACGAAAAGAAAGAAAAATCCTCTGTGCTGTTTAAATCCAGAATCTGAGCCTACATTCTTCACTTGTGTGCCATCACTGCTGCACTTTGAGACCTCGCCCATGATGAAGGAACATAACGGACGAAAGCAGTACTTTATGAAAAATGAATGAACATTTCTTCCTCTTTGATGGAAGAAAGGCATTGAAGTGCTCACTCTTACTGGAACAAACAGCACACAGAGTTATTTATTCCCACTGCATCACTCATAAAAATAATCGTAAACACAATCTGACACTCATACTATTTCAGTGCAAGTCAGTTTTTGAGAACAATTAGGTCCACAGCAAATTTACTACTTATACAGTTGTCTGATGAATTAATGTGTAGGTTTGATAAGCACATGAGGTCTATTTCTGTGTTTTTTACCTAATATATAAAAGCCGTGTGTACAGAATGCATTCTCCAACCATTTGCATTGGTCCAAATATTACTAATGTGAGATGGGGGGGGGGGGAGAGTTTAAAACATGTCGAATGGCTCATTTGCCATTTTATTGGGGAACAAAAGACTTCTCTTTTTGGATATTTTGAGTGATATCTTATTAATAATATGTTCATAAGTTATAGAAGTGAAAAGCTGTGTAATTAATTATTTTGGTAGATACAAAACGCACCATCTTCTTATGTCTTATCTTTCTACAGTTAATAATAACTGTATGGCAGAGTGTTCCAGAAGGTCTGATTGACAGGTCTACATCATTGACCGTGAAAATGCAAACAGAACGGCAGAGGTGCTTTATTTTTGGCCAAGTTGTAGTGTGAGGATAGGAAAAGTGTGATATTGAATGCATGGAGTCTTATTACTAATTCAGTATGGCAGAAATAAAAATAATTCAATGTTCAAATATATTTGCATTTTAATTTTGGCACCCATCGCTGTGCACAACCGTGCAGATGGAAATGCACGTTTTGGGACTGAATTAGAATCATGTCTGAGATTATGGGAAAGGGAAATGTAATTTCAGACACGTGGAATTAGCATGTTCTAATTAGCATTTAAATTTGAATAAAGTCTGACATGCTGGCATAAATTGGGATAGAGGGATGAATGAAAGATTACTTCTGTTTTTCAAAGTGCTGCTGTTCTGATATTTTGATATTTTTTTTACAATTAACTTACAGACGCCATTCACACCTTTCTGTGTAGAGAGCAATTTCTCTCTCTCTCTCTCTCTCTCTCTCCCTCTGTCTTTCTCTTTGGTTTTTTGACCGCATGATGGAAAGTGAGGAAAAACGCAACTAAAAATGTTCTGCCAGCAATATACCCCCCCCCCCCAACACACACAAGAGGAATAGAGAAAGACCACCATTGAAGATTTGGAAAGGGAGATAGGAATTCTGAAAAATGAAATGGTTAGTAAGAATATCACAGGAAAGAAGTAAAGAACAATGCACTGAGTTACTATCTTCACAAACAAGCTAAAGTAGCTCTCATCTGAGCCCAAATTTCCAGCATCAAAGACATGGACGTGCCAACCATGGAGAACTAGAATTCAAAATCAGATGCTGCACCTTAGGTGCCCTGATGGAACTATAACCAGAATGCCAGCTGAAATGAGAAAGGTTGCAGTAGACTGTGTGCCTGGGTGCACAATAATGGACATTGTTTTCCTTGTATGGTACATGATTGAACTTGCAAATTCAACTGTTATGAGCTGGGGTTTTTATCCATTGATCAAGAAAAAGCATTTGACAGAGTAGATTGCATACACTCAGCCTTTGGGATAGGTACAAAGTTTTTACCATGGATTAAACTATCTATTATATGCTTACGGTTGGGGAAGGATTTAGCAGTCCCTTCGAGATGCAGTGGGAAATAAGACAAAACACGTCTGTTATCTGGGCAGCTTCACAGTTTGCCCATGGAATTGCTGTTCTCTCAACTGAGAAATAACATGCATGGCTTTTCAGTGTG
The DNA here is from genome assembly GCA_023630585.1 of Cranoglanis bouderius. NCBI lineage: Eukaryota > Metazoa > Chordata > Actinopteri > Siluriformes > Cranoglanididae > Cranoglanis > Cranoglanis bouderius. The sequence continues at coordinate 2,771,256 of CM042558.1, read as the reverse complement.
TGGACAAGAGGAGAACATGGTACTGTCAGCATATGCAGACGATGTAATGAAGTTCATGCAAAACAGAAAGATGTTCAAGGTCTCACCTGTGGTCTAGGTGTGTATGGAGGGGCATCCTCTGCTTGAGTAAATGTGAACTTCTTCTGGGAGGACATTGGCAAGGGAAAGAACTGCTTAAATTACCAGAGGACTTACAGAGGGGAACAAGACGCATTAAATACTTGTGATTTTTCTTGGGCACAGAACACTGCTTGCAAAAAAATGGAAAGGAGTGGTGGAGAAGAGTGTCACAGTGCCACAGTGGACATGGGTTCTGCCAGAGCTGTCCCACAAGGGGAGAGAACTGGTCACCAACAATCTGATCACCTTGATGATGTGGCAGTTCACAGACCTAGAGAGTCACCAATCAGAGAGATCCAGAGGAGAGTAGTGGATTTTTTTTCTGGAATGGACACTGGACATGAACCACTATTTTGTACTGGTACACAAGGGACTGACCGAATGAGGGCTTTTTGCCTGCAGACCGCACAGAGACTGCTCAACTGTGAAGGATTGACATGGACTAGTACAGTCTGTCTGCTTCTACAGCACGTAGGGAGTACGGGGTACAACAAACACTTGTGTATTTTAAAACTCTACGAGATCAACATATCAAGGACGTCTTTGTTTTATCCTTAGAGCGTGGTCTTCTCTTAAACAGGACAGATAATCAACCATGGACTACGTTAATGAGGAGCCCTTATTTAACAATCCACTGAATGCACCAGGAATTCTGAGATCCAGGAGTGTGCTTTCCTAAAACTGGTCTAACCAAGCTTGGAGCATTGAAGGCCAGTGAGGATTGGAAGACTCTAAATGCACTGAGAGAGGAGATGGGAATCCAGACCCATCCTCTGCTGCAGTGCTTAGAGAGGTGATCCTAGCACTGCCTCCAGGATTTATGGAGGTTATCGAGTGGGAATCTGTGTTTCACTTCCCTCTCCATCTCTGCAGCAGTGGAACAGTAGGAGGAAGAAGGATCGTTATTCTCTTTCAGAACACCACAGCTGACTGACATTGAGAACACCTCCAGAAAGGCTTCGTATGCGGTCAGTGTTAAGGTCACCTGTTCGAACTAGTGGTCAGGCTTGCTAAAGAGGTTCCTGGTCAGTGTTAAGGTCACCTGTTCAAACTAGTGGTCAGGCTTGCTAAAGAGGTTCCTGGAGGTCCCTGTACAAACCCCCCATAGAGAAGTGATCATCGGGTTGGTCGTACATGGGGCCGTAGCGCTTATGGACTCCACTGTAGCTACAACATGCCTGTTCTGTGCCAGAGAGGAAATGCTAGCTCACTTATTCCAAAGATGCGATAGACTAGCATCAATTTTCATTACTTTGAGAGTTTGGGTGGAGAAATTTGGCAGAACACTAATAGAGAGCTTGTTCATTTTTGGGCAAAATACTCAGCTGCTCAGACAGAAAGGATCTCTTAATTTTCCAGTAAGCCAGGCCAAACTAGCCACCTGGTTCACACACACAAATAAAATGAAAGGCATTTGGACACTGAATCCTGAACAGTTGCTTTAGGACTATGAATTTGCTATAGAACTAATGAAAGGTTGGGGGACCAGGTTGTATGCTTCTTCATTTTATTATTTTTTTTAACAGAAGTACAGAACAGATGTTTTAAAAGAAATATTGTTGTATCTTCTTTCCTTCTGTTTTTTCCTCTTCCATCACTTTCATTTTTTAACATTTCAATAAGGAAAATATTTGCTACTCGCAGGGCACTTCAAGGACTTTCCACACATTAATTTTGTTTTCACTGATGATGGAGGGCATCATTTATTATTTTATCATTGACTCAGACTGGAATGTAATTTACTATCTATTTAATTCAAGCACTTTTTACAGGCTTTCAGTTAAATCACCTTGTACAAACACTATTTTCTAATGGGGAAGTAACCGAATATGAATACATTGAACAAAAAAAAAAAAAAAAAAATGTTCTAATTGAATACAGACATGAATAGGAGGTGCAGCATTTGGTTTTGGTTGGTTTTGTTTTTCTAAAAAGCTTGCAGGAGGTTTTTACTTTCATCTGATGTGGGCTTGAGCCAAGTGCATTGAGTTTTTTGTTTTGTTTTTGGCCGTGGTAGCTCCAGAGCTCCAAAATAAAACCATGTTTCTACCATATTCCCGTACAAACCAGCCCAAAATTCAGACCGACTTAAATGATTGTTCTCCGTCAGTATCAAAAGAAAATCTTCCTGGAAATTCATATATCACCGATTAAAAATGACACCATTTTGGCTAGCGGGTCACTGCATCCCAGCTTCGTGGTAGAGTCTGATAGCAAGTTCATCTGCTAAAATATTATTAGGTGGCTGTTATTGTCGAGTAGAACCAACAGTCCTCTGATTTGATTTGGGAAAGATGTTATAAAAGCATATAAAACATATAAACGCAGCCTTACATGTCCTAATACATACATACAGCCATAATATCATATCAGTGTACATTCTGCACATCAAACGCAGGATTAGATTACTATTAGATAATCCGAACGTTACCGAGAAAACACAGTCATATTTAACTAGCTACTAACATTAATATTTATGTAGCGAGAAAAAAAAAAAGTTATACTGACTTATAATGTCTACAGAAATATAATTTCAAAAGGTTCACCTCAGTTATGTGAAATGTGAATAAAAGCGTGCATTTCCTGCAATCACGGTTGCAGCCATGTGGCTTTCAGGTCTACATCCCTGACCCAGCATACTGAGTTTCCCATTATCAACCCAATTTGGGTCAGATCGACCCGACCTCCTGAGCCAGCAAGCTAAACCCAGCACCTGAGCTGTAGATGTGTTTTTAAAAAGAGTGTAGCCACAATGTGAGTCTGCTGATTAGAAAATATCAGCTTTTTCATGATCAGTTTGAAAGCACTATTCTTTTAAGCAGTGATCGGCGTCTCTGGATTCTTGGATGATGTTTGTGTGTTTTTTTTTAATGCCTTTTTCCTCAGTGGCTTATAAAGCCTCAGAACCAAAAACACAAGTTTGGCCATTTTGAAAGCTTCACTGCATTTTGTGATCACGCTGATTAAGATTATCATGTATTTCAACTCGGTGTGAATTCTTCCTGTTCTTCTCCGTCATATAAAGCAAATAACAAGCCTAACGGTCTCGAAGACCTGCCTGCTCGCGTTAGCCATTCCAAAAGAAAAATCTCAAAAGACAATATTAACGAATAGGAATAAAAGATGAAACTATTGACCCATTCGTTGCATATTTAATTTGACATGCTGTGTTGTGACTCATACAATGTGGAGAACAAAAAAATCTGTGAACCTTGCTGGTAGGGGTTGCTATGGTGACTGTCTCACTTGATCGAGTGTGTGTGTGTGTGTGTGTGTGTGTGTGTGTGTGTGTGTGTGTGTGTGTGTGTGTGTGTGTGTGTGTGTGTGTGTGTGTGTGTGTGTGTGTGTGTGTGTGTGTGTGTCAGGGGAAGAGTCGAGACAAAGTCGGATTTTTCCCAGCTAACTTTGTGCAGCGGGCGCGTCCTGGAGAACGAGTGTGGAAGGTCACTCAGGGTTTCCATGGCGACCGTGAGAAAGGTCAAATGACTGTAAAAGAGTTACAGGTGAGCTCACACACACGCACACACACAGGAGTTATGTTTCTTTTTCTGTTTTCCTGTTCTAGTTTTGTTGAACTTACTTGTCAGTTACAAATAAGAAACTAATAGCCAGGACAGTCTGGTCCTCGCGATGGACAAACTGGCTCGCGATGAACCTGACCCACCCGTTCAAGATCACTACGGAGCGTCCACGTGTGTACAGCTGCAAATTTCGGAGTTGCCTCAAGTAACTGACACTAATTCGAGAAATGTCTAGAACTGACAAACACAGCTGACGCAGCTAAATACAGTGGTGCTTGAAAGTTTGTGAACCCTATAGGATTTTCTATATATCTGCATAAATACGACCTAAAACATCATCAGATTTTCACACAAGTCCTAAAAGTAGACAAAGAGAACCCAATCAAACAAATGAGACAGAAATATTACACGTGGTCATTTATTTATTGAGGAAAATGATCCGATATTACATATCTGTGCGTGGCAAAAGTATGTGAACCTCTAGGATTAGCAGTTAATTTGAAGGTGAAACTAGAGGCAGGTGTTTTTAATCAGTGTGATGACAATCAGGTGTGAGTGAGCGCCCCGTTTTATTTAAAGAACAGAGTTGTTTATTTGTTTTTTTTATTTAAAGATCTATCAGAGTCTGATCTTCAGAAGACATGCTTGTGGAAGTGTATCATGGCAGGATACAGAGGAGATTTCTGAGGACCTCAGAAAAAGAGTTGTTGATGCTCATCAGGCTGGAAAAGGTTACAAAAGAGTTTGGACTCCACCAATCCGCAATCAGACAGAAATTCAAGACCGTGTTGTTACACCGTGGGTCATAGCAGATACTGAAAGCGAAGGTTCACATACTTTTGCCACTCACAGATATGTAATATCGGATCATTTTCCTCAATAAACAAATAACCAAGTATAATATTTTTGTCTCGTGCGTTTAATTGGGTTCCCTTTATCTACTTTTAGGACTTTTGTGAAGATCTGATGATGTTTTAGATCACATTTATGCAGAAATATAGACATAAATGCAAATTTTATTTGATACCTGACCATATCTAATTTCTATTAAAATTCCTGAAATAAATACACACAGGTATACACTCCGTTCAAATAGACAAGAGAAGAATTATTTTTTGTTTATTTATTTATTTAAATACAAAAAAATGTGCCTGAAATCCCATCACACATTATCATTACATTTAAAATCCACCCTCCCCAGTCCTAGTCCATGAGAGCCCTCATTATTTTTGTTTACACATATACCAGACAATATACTGGACAAGGCCACTGAAACTGTGAAATTACCTTCTAAACCAGGAACGGGCCGTTCTGGTTCTGGAGGGCCACTGTCCTGCAGAGTTTAGCACCATCCCTAATCTCACACACACCTCTTGGACCTGAGCAATCTAACCAAAGTCTTCAGGATTATATGAAAATGACAGGCAGGTGTGTTTGATTAGCATTTTCATGAGTAAACTAACTAACTAGCCCTCTAAATGAACAAATCACCACAAAAAGCTTTCACTGGCTATGTTTACATGCACATCAATATTCCGATATTTTGTTAAGTATCGAGTCATGTAAATGCCGCAGCCCGATTGCCCGATTCAAATTAAGGCAATATTCTGATTCCCCAAATTCTGACTCCCACCCCTGGAATATACCTGTTTTAATCGGAAATGTGTTACATGTAAACACCTTATTCAGAAAATCCACTGAAAGCAGATATACGCACGTGCTCAGTCCGCAAGGAATTGTGGATGCTAACAGATGCTTAGCTGTAGGCTAGGTATTTAGGAATGGCAACTCAGGCATATGTACTGTACAACAACCACATATACAGGCAGGGCTGGTGCTAGTTGGGTGAAATTTGGTGACAATTATAGGGGCCCCCATTGCTCAGGGGGGGCCCCACTAAATAGAGTATGCATAATTATAGTATACAGTGAGGGGGGAAAAAAGGTATTTGATCCCCTGCCGATTTTGTACGTTTGCCCACTGACAAAGACATGATCAGTCTATAATTTTAATGGTAGGTGTATTTTAACAGTGAGAGACAGAATAATGAATATATTTTCAGGGGGCCCAGAGCTCCGTAGCTTCGGCCCTGTATACAGGAATATTCTGATTCTGATGCCTGTACGCATATAAACATCATATTCGGAATATGGCTGCAACCCGAATATAGACCTTAAACGGAATGTGATGTGCATGTAAACGTGGCCACTGATGATGAGTAAATCACATCGTTTGTGGCAGAATGCCAAATTAGAAGAGATAAGCAAGCAAGATGCCAAGTAAATAAGATCTGGGAAACAGGATGTCCTTGTTCCACTAAATACAAATTCACGTACTACTCATTAATACAGCGATTAGCGTTAGCCTGGTAGTTACCTCTCCTCAGCTACAACGTCGTATTACGAATTCTCGTCTGACTGCAAGTCGAGGTTTCCACGGGGAAAAGTGACGGGAGGAGGAGAACAGCGAGGTGGGCGGGGCGTATGATGGAAGAGGATGCGCAGGATATTTTCGCTTCGGCTGGCATTACAATCAGCCTTCACGTTTTAAATCATTCAGATGATGTAAATGATAACGATCAAGACTATTTTCAGACGTATCTACCGTAATCTACCTCATCAGACAATGATTTATCAGGAAAAGGGTCTATATAATCTCTGGTTAAAGGAAACCAGTTGCCTACCTGCACCTCCCATGATGCCTTTTTCCATTTAAATTGATTTTCATCCATTCCCACAATCCTGCCTGAAATTCCACTTGAAGTGGCGGTGAAGGTGTTTCCCCGCTGAGCCACAGAGTTTCTCACCAGGCTCTTGTTTATTTTTGGATATTTGAGTTTTAGATTAGTCAACATAAAGAGAATAAAGTGCACTACTGCAGAAAAGTACCTTTTTTTTTTCTTTTTTTTTTTTACCTGCATGAAACTTCATGTGCTTGACAAAATAAGTTCAGTACAGAGCCCTCCACTAATACTGACATCCTCGGTAAATATGAGCAAAGAAGGCTGTGAAAAATTGTATTTATTGTTTAACCTTTTGATCTTTTGTTAAAAAAAAATTCACAAAAATACTCTGCTCTCATGGATACCAAACAGTTGCAAACACAACACAGGTTTATCCCAAAAAAACTGTTAAATATAGGTGTGCAACAATTTTTGGCATTTAGTCAATACTTTGTGCTACCTCCCTTTGCCAAGATAACAGCTCTGAGTCTTCTCCTATAATGCCCGATGAGGTTGGAGAATACATGGCAAGGGATCTGAGACCATTCCTCCATACAGAATCTCTCCAGATCCTTCAAATTTCGAGGTCCACGCTGGTGGACTCTTCTCTTCAGTTCACCCCACAGGTTTTCTATGGGTTTCAAGTCAGGGGACTGGGATGGCCAGGGCAGGACCTTGATTTTGTGGTCAGTAAACCATTTTTGTGTTGATTTTGATGTATGTTTTGGATCATTGTCCTGCTGGAAGGTCCGACCACGACCCATTTGAAGCTTTCTGGCAGAGACAGTCAGGTTTTCATTTAATATCTGTTGATATTTGATAGAGTCCATGATGCCATGTATCCTAACAAAATGTCCAGGTCCTCTGGCAGAAAAACAGCCCCAAAACATTAAAGAGCCACCACCATATTTAACCGTGGGCATGAGGTACTTTTCCATATGGCTACCTCTCTGTGTGCTGCAAAATCACCTCTGGTGTTTACTGCCAAAAAGCTCTATTTTGGTTTCATCTGACCATAGAACAAGATCCCATTTGAAGTTCCAGTAGTGTCTGGCAAACTGAAGACGCTTGAGTTTGTTTTTGGATGAGAGTAGAGGCTTTTTTCTTGAGACCCTTCCAAACAACTTGTGGTGATGTAGGTGACTTCAGATTGTAGTTTTGGAGACTTTCTGACCCTAAGACACAACTAACTTCTGCAGTTCTCCAGCTGTGATCCTTGGAGATTTTTTGGCCACTCGAACCATCCTCTTCACAGTGCGTTGAGACAACTTTTAACATTCATAACATTTACAGTTGACTGGAACTTCTTAATTATGCTTGTGCTATTTTCTTATTCTTCCCATTTTGTGAAGCTCAACAACCTTTTGCTGCACATCACAGCTATATTCCTTGGTCTTACCCATTGTTATGAATGACTAAGGGAATTTGGCCTATGTGTTACCTCATATTTATACCCCTGTGAAACAGGAAGTCATGGTTGAAAAATTTCCTGTTCCTAGTCACCCAGATGTACTAAAAAAAAAATATATATATATATATCTATCTCTCAGTGGGAATATACTTCAAATATATTTTTCTCATATGAATTTATAGGGGTGCCAATAATTGTTGCACACCTATATTTAACAAAGATATTTCTTTTTGGATGAACCTGTGTTGTGTTCAACACAACACAGGTTAATTGTCTTTAAGTTTAAACAATAAAGACAATTTTTCACAGCCTTCTTTGCTCATATTTACTGAGGGTGTTAATATTAGTGGAGGGCGCTGTATGCCGCACCCTTTTCTATACCTACAGCTGCGTGCAAAAGTTTGTATACTTTTATTTAGAAGTGATGGACATTTCATCATGATTTCACACAGTTCTCAGAGTACAGGGAGCAGCTTATATATATAAATCCGGTTCGTCTGCCATTTCTGAAAACATCATCAGATATCTCGATGCTTTGGGAGTTTGTGGACGAGGGCATGCTGAAATCAAATAAGCATCAGGGCTGTAACTTGTTATAACTTGTTCTCTTTCAGATCTGCGTTGGGAAAGCCGAGGAAACCGACGGCTTTTACAAGCTGACCAGCGGTAAGAAGAGAGGACTCGTACCCTCAAAGTGTGTAGAGGAGATATGAACAACCTCCTCGCCCTACACACGCACGGACACACACACACACACACATACAACGACGGCAGGGACACACTCTCACACACCAGCAAGCATCCTGGAGTGGAAGTGCACTCGCTTCGCTCACTTCATTTCACACAGCTTTGCGAATGCGACGTAAAGGAAGCCGTCTGACTGGCTGAATCGTATCTCTGACCTCAGGCACACGTGACCAGGGGAACAGTTTCGGTTCGGATGATGGCGCTGTAACTGTCGGGTGTGGGTGTGTGTTGACACAAACATTACAGTAGCAAACAGGATCCGTGTCAGATTACATGTGTGTATGAACATCACTGAGAGACAGGAACAGATGCAATACAGTGCACTTACCTGTCCCATCATTCACCACTGAACGAAATGGGAGGGGCTTGTAGGAGACCCGTCATGGAGAACACTGGCTAAATAGCTATATAAGTTGTTGGCTGGCTAAAGAATCATTATTGAAGTAGTTTAGTTCAACTTTAGTTAAAAACGTCCCACTTTATATCGAAGTCTCCCTAATACCTGTGTGTTTATTATTGAGTCTGTACACACTCTTACACATTGTGCAGAAATCATACGAACCACCTTTATATGCTTAAAAAAAGTCTGTTAGGGCTGTAAGTGAATACGAATACGTTATTCGGAATGAATAGATGGCATGCTGTAAACAGATCCCTCGAGTCTTCACTGCTAGTTACGGTCACGACTGGAGCGATGTAGCTGAGGCTGAGGAACTGTCAGAACCGGTCACACCCCCGCTCTATAGTCACGATGTGTACTTACACGAGGCAAATCAGAGCTCGATACACGCGTATTTACGTGCGATGCATAAATCCCGAGGAGTGACGTCGCAGATCAGTGTGTAGTTTATTAGAGACGCTTAATATAAAGCTAAACAGAATAATCTGCTGTCACTCAATACAACATCACCGCTGTTAACATCATTTAACGTCTGTTTCCATTTAACAAACCGACTCGATGTGTTTTTGCATTACATAATGAACACTTTTCAGAATTAGATCACAGTGTGAGATTTGAGACACAGCGTGTTTATTAAGTGAATTGTACAGTGTCACAACTTTTTTTTTTTGGGGGGGGGGGGGAATAAATAATAAAGAACAAAACACATTCAGATTTTACACCAGGTTTTCCTACACAGTGAATCATTTATTTATTCATCCTTTCCCTGGTGGCTGAGAAGGTCAGACTCCATCTCCTCCTGTGGGAGTCCCGGACATTTCCCAAGCCAGGTGTGAGATCTTTGGTCTTGGGTCTGCCCCGGGTTACTCCGTCTAGTGGGACGTGCCTGATACAGCTCTAGCAGTAGACAACCAGGCAGTACGGTGCCCAAACCACCTCAAACGGTTCCTGGTGATTCCCAGGAGCAGCGTCTCGGTTCCAGCACGCTTCCATATTGCCGAGCTCCTCACCCTATCGCAGAGAGTAAGTCCAGCATCCCTGCGGAGGAACCTCATTACTGTGTCTGTGTGTACACTGACATGGACACACAGAGAGACAGACGGCTATTTTATTTCTGTGCTTCGTGTTGTATAAATTTTTAGGCACAGACCGAGACAGTGTAAAAATGAAAAAGGGCACGTCAGGCTGAGGCTGTTATGCAGCTGTGGACTGAACACACTCTAAATTTAGACTTCTGCACAGCATTAGCATTAGAGATGATGAAAAATCCACATTTTCATATTAATAGCATGAACATGTTAATAAACCCGTTTAAATCTGTCACAGATGCTGTTCACAGTTGATTCATTCATGAAAAGGACTGCACACTGGATTTACACTTTATCAGTATCGCATCAGCTGCTCCGCCCACTTCACTCAGCCACCAGATGCTCCGCCCACTTCATTCAGTCACCAGTTGCCCCACCCACTTCACTTAGCCATCTCTAAGCTCTACCCACTTCACTCAGCCACCAGTTGCTCCAACTACTTCACTTAGTCATCAGTTGCTCCACCCACTTCACTTAGCCATCTCCCAGCTCCGCCCATTTCACTCAGCCACCAGTTGCTCCACCCACTTCACTCAGCCTTCTCTAAGCTGTACCACTTCACTCAGCCACCAGTTGCTCCACCCACTTCACTCAGCCTTCTCTAAGCTGTACCACTTCACTCAGCCACCAGTTGCTCCACTTAGCCATCTCCCAGCTTTTAATGTGCTTAAAGGTCACATGAACACACACACACACACACACACACACAGTTGAGCTGTGCAGAAAATGAGACACTTTGCAAGTCAATACGAGATTGTGTTGAATTACAATATAATAAACCCCCTGTAATTAGCGAGCAGCTTCACATCGAGCAGTAAACCCAGGCTCACCTCTTCACACAGTCGCACACTATTCTTATAACACACAGGGCTCTGATAACACACACTGCGACTATAAATCAGCTGACCAGCACAATTCAAATTCGTTTTACACAAAACATCTGGCTGCTATAAAACCTCGACCACACAGAGAGACACATCCTCACACACTGATCCGTTAATAACACACTTTCATTTTAAAAACACGTTTATGGATTTATCAGCACAACGCTCGTACACAGTGTGTCTCTGTCCCAGCAATAACCATTATTATTTACGGCCAGAGCACAGATCAGAAGCTCACAAGCACCTCTCACGGAGCAGAAGGTACACCATGTCTATCATTATGACGTCAACCCTGTCTTCATTTTGTGTTAATCTGCATGTGAAAGAATTCCGTTGTATTCTGTTGATATGGTGACACAGAATGCGAGCGCAGTGTTTTTACCTTGTTCTGATAAACTGTTCTGAAATTCATCTTGGTTTTTTGTTTTCTTCACCTCAGACACCTCAACCCCTCTCTCTGGTTTTCTTGACTTGAAAATACTGTCGCGGTTTCACTTCAGCCTTACAGCTGTTAATGTGGCCCACGTCCTACTTCTTAACAAGCATAAACATGGTGTGTGTGTGTGTGAGATGTTGGCAGTCACAGTTTGCTTCTTCATTAGTAAACTGTAGCAGCGTTTGTCGAGCCTTAATGAACCCTAATTAAGCTATTAGTCCTTTAATTAGATTAAAGTTCATTAGTCCTTATTCAGACTACACTTGGGAGTCTTTCCACTTTGCGCTCTTCAGTAATTCACCCGTGTGCCGTAATGCCAAGAAGAAGACCGTAGAAAGAACCTTTGTTTCCTTCTGTGGCTTTCTTTCCTTCAGCATAAAACACGCATACTGTTTTCTTGCCCGTATTTGATCACTTCAGAGAAATATCTCAGCTAATCTCAGAAAGCTAAGGAAGGTGTGGTTGAGGAACGTGTGGAACGCTAAGGAACATGCGCTTGGAGGCAGGACTCAAGTGTGTATACTCAGCATGTGTTTTAACAAAATGATTGACAAGACAAGAAGGCATCAATAAGCAAACTAATTAACACAAATCAGGTGGACACAGTGAGGAAGAAATTGATGAAAAGACAGAGGCGGTCACAGGACTGGAACCAAAAACAAATGCATCACGAGAGAACGACACGCAGAACATTTCCACAGAGGTTCAAGGTTTCTGAGGACTCCGGAAGTGTGATCACTCTAGTTGGGTTTTGTTTTTTGTTTTTTTGCTTTCTGGAGTGAATAAGCTTAGCATGAGTCAACAATAAGTCAACAATAAATACACACGCTGCCGTATTTGTATAATTAGTTAAGAGATTGTACCTCAGTACATAAATGTCATAAATTTACAGAGAAACTGGGCATTTCAAACAAAAATCCTAAAGATGCCAGAAGGTTACAGCGTTCCTTCTGACTGTTACGTAGCACCGACCCTGGAGACACGAGCATGGCTACATGACTGGCCACCCCTGGTCTAAAACCACCATCACGGCCCCCACTTTCCACACGATCACTATTGTGATTATGACTATTCAACATCAACATTGCACACTCCAGTCCAGTTGGTGGCAGTGATGCACAATAAAGTTGTTTGCCAACCACCCATAAACATCTCCTGAAGAAGAACTTCGTTCGTTCGTTCTTGATGCGCGACGAAAAGTTCCGTGTTTACAAACACGGAAGTTTAAGCTGTAACATTTCAAAACTTCCGGTGAACAATGGCAGGAAATACAGTACAGCTCACAATCACTGCAGCAGCCCTAAATACACAAATAATTCCACAGTCCTCCGGCCGTAAACACAAGAAACATGGGCTATACCGTCTTGATTCGAATGGACAGATCAAAAATCTGTTGTCCGGAGAAACGTTTGTGACAAACTAATACATTTTATACTCCTTGAGTCGCAGCTTAGTTTCTGGCACTCCATGCATGGAGGATGGAGTCAGTGTTCGTAGGTCTGCAGGCAATTTACGGCTTTGTTTGCTCATTTCTAAGACTGAGTGAGGAGACGTCATCAGTAGCGAAGTGTATGGAATTCTGACTCTTCAGATAAACACTAAGGGGTTGAGTCATGAGTGAAATAATTTCGAAACAAATAACCCAGGAGTGTTTATCGGTTGCATTTGGGAGCATTGTATTTTGAAACATTTGCCTCTTCCTGTCACGACTGCAGTCAAGGTCGGAAACGAGAACACAGAGGAAAGTCATCTTCAGCCCGTTAAATTATTACTCAGGTTAATCATTTTTTCCATTTCCCTGAAGGAGGTCTGGTTTTTAAAGGAACACGCCACTGTTTTTTCAACCTGATCTCTAATTTAAGGTGTATGTTTGATTCACCCAAGACAAAAATAGCCCTGTACTTAGTGAGAATGTACTTGGGTAACGTATGTAAGCGTGATTATACCGTATGACTGAGTGGAGGACTGATTCACCTTCAGAGCTTTCAGTGGAGTTTTCTGAGACCCAATAACACAACGAGTTACACGAGTAGCCTATTAAAGCACCTCGTTATTCCCCGCTCTTCTCTTCAGGCCATTCTTGTCAATCCGAGTGACCCGTGTGGCCCTGGCTGTCCTCCAGTCAGCAGCAGAAACACAGCTACATATGTAACCTTCTGTTTTACTTCCTGTTGTTGCAGACTGCCGGGGTAGTTTCTTTCGTAATAGCGTTGTCGTCACAACCGTTCATAACGTGTCCTGATAGTGCAGCCTGGCAGACCACGACAACCGGCATGCATAAATAGTACTAAGAGGGCTATTTATTGGCTGTAGGAATCATGGCATTCTCTATTGAGAATAAAAATCACCACAGCTATAGACTAACTGGAATTTTGTGGACCTCCCACTGGGCTGTGGGCCCCTGTAATTGTCACCACAGCTATAGACTTCACCCCACTAGTGAACCCACCAGAATGTAAGTAGAACGTGTTTACTCCAAACTCACAGCTGCTGAGAGTATTCTATAGAACGCTTCAATGAACTCTTCAGTGTATATAAATGAAGCTGTAAATGTGTAGAATTGGTCCTGTTTTTTCAAAGAATTTGTGGTGTGTGAAAACCACCATACGCCATGCCGTGCCTTCATTACCATATAAACAAAAAGCTCTCTTTAAACCTCTCTAATGATTCTTTACACTATTTGGTGTGTGCGATTTCCCAGAAGACAAACATTTAGAGCTCCCCTTTTACCTCCTTCAGCTTATATTGTTCATTATATATTTATTTTGTGAGAAAAACATCTGTTCGTCTCTCGTCTCTAGGGAACTACAAGCGCCAAAATGTCACACGCGGAATGATTCCTTCGTTCTTACTGTTCAAATGTCAAAACATCACAGAAGAAATGAGAAAAAAAGAAAAGCTGTTGCTCCCCCTTTTTTTCTTTCACTTTACTTTTTTTTTTTTTTTTTAAACATTTCTGTCAGCAGCTCCATCCATCCGTTTTCTGTACCGCTTATCCTACACAGGGTCTCGGGGATCCTGGAGCCTACCCCTGGGGACTTGGGGCACAAGGCGGGGGACACCCTGGACGGGGTGCCAACCCATCTTGGGCACAATCGTACACACATTCACAGACCCATTAACAAACTACGGACAATTTAGAGTTGCCAATCAGCCTACAAAGCATGTCTTTGGAGTACCCGGAGGAAACCCCCAAAGCACGGGGAGAAAATGCAAACTGCACGCACACAGGGTGGAGGTGGGAATCGAGGCATTCTTCTGTCTACAGACTCTCCACAGTGAACAATATCCAGATGACACATGAAATTACAAACACTGTTATAGAGTGACACTAACCTATCGAGCTCATGTATGTGGAAGAGGGCAGTTTGCTCATCCTCAAACCAAGCAGTTCGAAAAGTTGTGGTATTGGCTTCACATGCCTCAGAAGAAGCTGGTTGGTAGTGAGAGGGGTGAGTCAGCTGGTTGGTTGGTGGGTGGGTGGGAATTGGAGAAAAATTTGGAAATGGACATGGTCAGGCTAATAGTTTGTTTATATTTTTGGAAATACAACCAAGTTGGTTAAAATATTTTGCAGGAAGGTACAAACAAAAATATCTGTGAGAGCGGGATTAAGAAAACAGTCCCACATACATCTCTAGTTGAGAGCAGTTATAAATCTTACGAATCTATTGTATCAGACCATCCAATTTTTAGGTGAGCAAAAGTATAGGAACAGATAAGTCTTGAAGTAAATTAAATAACACTTAATATTTGGTTGCATATCCCTTGCTTGCATTAAATTAAATGCATCAAGCCTGTGACTCAGTGACATCACCAAACTGTTGGTTTCTTTTTGTGATGTTTTCCAGGCTTTTTACCGCAGCCTCTTTCAGTCGTTGTTTGTTTCAGTCTCCTCTTCAGGAGGTGAAATGCTGCTCAACTGGGTTAAGGTCTGGTGATTGACTTGACCAGTCTAAAACCTTCCACTTTTTCCCCCTGATGAAGTCCTCTGTTGAGTTGGCAGTATGTTTTTTGGATCATTGTCTTTCTGCATGATGAAGTTCCTTCCAATTAATGTGGATGGATTTCCCTGTAAATTGGCAGACAGAATGTTCCTGTAAACTTCTGAATTCATTTCGCTGCTACCATCATGAGTTACTTCATCATTAAAGATTAATGAACCTGTTCCAAAAGCAGCCAAAAGCCATGACACTACCTCCACCATGTTTCACAGATGAGCTTGTATGTTTTGGATCATGAGCAGATCCTTTCTTTCTCCACACTTTGGACTTTCCATCACTTTGGTAGCGGTTAATCTTGGTTCCAGAACTTTTGTGACGGTTTTCCTTGGCCAATCGTGTTGAGACGAATTATAAACTGAAGTGATTGAGCAACTGTCGGAGCCAGATTTCACTCATCATGCTGACATTCATCATTCATGGATTTTTTTTCCAGTTTTTTTCTGGGGTTCCTGAGGAGCATAGTGGTAAGGTGCATAAAAAGAAAAAGATAAAAGAAAGAAAATCTGTTCCAGTTTAAGCCAAGCCCACTTTGGGTTTAAATTCAAATCCAGATACAGATATATGGAGCATTAAAACAGATACAGATCCAGATATAACGGCATTGTGTTACTTCACACAGATATAAATCACCGGCTTTACGCTGTTGGGATCTGCTGCACTTGACATATTGAAAAGTTCCGCTTTATAACTACAGTGCTTTGAAATGTCTAAATAACAGCTCGTGTGCAGTAGACGTAGCCCTGTTACTCATCAAGTCTCTCAAATAAATGTGCTACACTGTGGCGAATGGCTGTTTTTCATTTTCTTTTTTGATTTCCTCACAAGCCTCTTCTTCTTCACGACATGACGTGGTTTCATCCCCTCTTCACCTCCTGCTGCTTTCCATTAAAGGTAAATATTATCCCAGAGGAGGACAGGAGGAAATGACGGGCTCGTCTCACTGCAGTCAGCTCCGTATGAATTTTTTATTTATATGGAGATGCAGCATTAAAAATGGCACACGCTGAAACACTGGAGAGAAATATGAGCCTGGATGCACGGTGTTCTGAAGATGATTTTTTTTTTAATTTTTTTATTTTTTATAATCCTCATAAGAAACACACATTAGAGGAAACTTATGTAAAAGCGTATGTCCAACATTTAAAATCAGTATTTATTTGTATTTTAAAAGGACTAAAATACCAAAGATACACATATAATATTTATATTACCCCACTTTGCCATAGAAAATGTAATCCAGTCTTGAAAAGGGCTTAAACAGCTTAGGATAATACTATCAGACAAACGAGTAACCCTTCCGAAACTATTGGAACAGCAAGGCCAATTCAACTGTTTTTGCTGTAAACTGAAGACATTTGGGTTTGAGATTAAAAGATGGATATGAGAAAAGAGTTTAGTATCTCTGCTTTTATTTCCTAATTAATCATTTGGATGCATTTCGCTGTAAATTGGCAGACAAGTTCCTGTAAACTTGTGAATTCATTCTGCTGCTACCATCATGATTTTCCATCATTAGATTAGTGAGCCTGTTCCAGATGCAGTCATGCAAGCCCAAGCCATGACACTACCTCCACCATGCTTCACAGATGAGCTTGTATGTTTTGGATCATGAACAGATCCTTTCTTCCTCCAAACTTTGGCCTTTCCATCACTTTGGTAGAGGTTACTCTTGGTTCCAGAACGTTTGTGGCTCATCTCTGTATTTCTTTGCGAATTCCAATCTGGCCTTCTGATTCTTACTGCTGATTACTACTGGTTTGCATCTGGTGACATGGCCTCTATATTTCTGCTCTCAAAGTCTTCTTCAAACAGTGGATTGTGATACCTTCACCCCTGCCCTGTGGAGGTTGTTGGTGATGTCACTGACTGTTGTTTTTGGGTTTTTCTTCACAGCTCTCACAATGTTTCTGCCATCGGTTGTTGCTGTTTTCTTTGGCCGACCCATTCGATGTCTGTTGCTCGGTACACCAGTGGTTTCTTTCTTTTTCAGGACATTCCAAATTGTTGTATTGGTTATTTCCAATGCTTGTGCAATGCCTCTGATTGATTTTCCGTCTTTTCTCAGCTTCAAAATGGCTTGCTTTTCTCCCATAGACAGCTCTCTGATCTTCATGTTGGTTTATCCTTTTTAACAACAAATGCAGTCTTCGCAGGTGAAACTGAAGGCTAAAACCAAGAGTAGATGTTCAGAGCTATTTATTGTTTAAACAAGGAACACCTGTTAGTGTTCACGTGTTCCAATATTTTTTGCTTGCCTACAAATTGGGTGGTCTGATACAAAATGTGCTATGTTTTATATCGTTTAACACGTCTACATTTAAATACCAGGATATAAAGGCTGAAATTCTAAACTCTCTTGTCATGTTCATCTTTTGAAACCCAAGTGTCTTCAGTCTACAGCAAAAATGAATGAACTGGCCCTGCCGTTCCAATAGTGTCGGAGGGGACTGTATATAAATCGATGAGTAAAAATGTCAGGTAGAAGTCGCACTGGCGAAGGAAGTGAAGGTTTAATGAAATAAAATGAACTCAAACCTAAATGCTAAAGTTCAGCAAAGTGCATTAATCGGAGGAATTTTGACATCTTTTAGCTTATTTTTAAAGGTTATTATGCAAATGAACTCCAAGTGCAGGTGTTTCCAGAACCCCGCTGTGTGCAGAGTGCACGCTCATCTGAGACGCAATTCAGCTTGCTTTTTAAAGGCACACTGAAATATAAAATCACACAGGACCATGGTGTTAAATCTGTAGGGCGGTGTTTAACCGGAGTGATGAGTGCTTCGCCTCCGTACTTCCACAACACGCCTCACAGTTCTACAGTCATAAAGCACTACTTATAGTATAGTATAGTATAGTATAGTATATATAGTATAGTATATAGTGTATATATAGTTATGACTGGTATAGCCTTGATAACAACATCCATCCATCTATTTTCTGTACCATTTATCCTACACAGGGTCATGGGGAGCCTGGGGCCTATCCCAGAGAGCTCGGGGCATGAGGCGGGGGACACCATTGCTGGGGGGCCAGCCCATCGCAGGGCGCAATCGTACACCCATTCACACACTACGGACAATTTGGGAATGCCAGTCAGCGCATGTCTTTGGACTTGGGGGAGGAAACCGGATTACCTGGAGGAAACCCCCGAAGCATGGGGAGAAAAATGCAAGCTCCTGAGGTGGGAATCGAACCCCCCAACCCTGGAGGTCCTAAGCCATCCTTGATAACAACAGTAATGATTAATTAACTAGTAAAAAATGTCGTTTGAGCGTGGGCTTTGAGCGTGCTGCAGTCCATCCGCCTCAAGGTTTGGTGTGTTCCGAGATGCTTTTCTGCTTAACACGGTTGCAAAGAGTGGTTATTCGAAACATGTCTGACCAGTCTCCTTTGATCTCTCTCGTCGGCAAGGTGTTTCTGCCCACAGAACTGCCTCTCTAAATCAAAGTCACCGAGATCACATTTATCTCCCCATTCTGACGTCTGATGCTGAACATTAACTGAAGCCCTTGACTTGTATCTGCATGATTTTATTCACTGCACTGCTGCTTCATAATGAAATACGCTGTAATGAAACAGGGTTCCGGTCTGGACCAGGAGCTCGAGTTGCATAAATAACCTCGCGGCAACATGAGGTAGTCGAGTTGTTGCATATTTGTGCAAAAGCTGGAAAGGAAATGCAGAGCAGTTTTATTTCTGTTTTGTTTTTATTCAGCAAAAATGGCAGCGTATTCCCTCGGTCAATGTTTCAGAAATGTCTGCTCACCACTGTTTACTATACTATTATTGAAATCCCCAGGAGATACACACACACACACATACACACACATACACACACACACATATACACACACACACACAAAAGACCACTATAATTCCCACAGGAAATTTAGGTTTTATGTGCTCAGTGCATTTCAGTAAAGCAAACAGACTCTCAGCCGTTTGCTTCACCGAGGTCTCGCCGCTGTTTCTGAAAAGAAGTCAAGGTCAGTTAGTTTTCTAAAGGGACATTTAGCATCTGTGAGGAAGATGACACAAATTTGCATCTTTATTACACCATTAATAGTTTGAGCGCTCTAGCATTAAGACTGTAATTTTTGTCACCAAATCATCACAGCACTGAAACACAACTGAAATAAACCTCTTAAATAATAATTTAAAAAAAGCTTTAATGACCCAGTCCTCTTTTAAAAGAAGACATGACCCCCTGAAATATGTTCAGACAATTCCAAATGCTTCCAAACACTGCTAGATATGCTGCTGTCTTTTCTGGACGTTTCTTTGCGAAGCTGCGTCTCTGCACTCGAATCCACACTAGTTGTTTTTGTTTGTTTTTTTTAAGTGTTCTCTTCAGCACGGATTCTAATAACTGTTCCATCACAGAGGCACATTTGGGACACAGCCTTTATCCTTTTTTTTTATTTCAGTCCTTTAGAAGAAATTCGAAAGACTCCCGTGGGTTTAGGCGACTCCTCCGACGCTCACCACTCTTTTCATTCGGCTGAACCGTGATTTCGTTCCACAGTGAATAAAGTTAATTAGCCGGGGAGAGTGTTATAAAAGCTCGGTCTAGTGACTCAGCAGTGATTCAGCGTCTGAGTGGAGAAAAGAACCTCACAGGTCGCTCGTGTGTGCATCATAGGTACAAAGAGTTAAGGTTTAGCATGATGAAATAATCAAGCGAATTAGACAAACTCATCTGATAGTCGAAGCAAAATCCATCCATCCATCCATCCATCCTGCTTATCCTAAAGGAGCCTGGAGCCTATCCCAGGGGACTCGGACACACCCTGGCCGGGGGGGGGGCAGCCTGTTGCAGGGCATAATCGCACACTGCAGACAATTTGGAAATGCCAATCAGCTTACAGCGCATGTCTCTGGACTGGGGGAGGAAACCCCTGAAGCACAGGGAGAACACGCAAGCTCCGTGCACACAAGGCAAAGGTGGGATTCGAACCCCCAACCCTGGAGGTGTGAGGCAAACGTGCTAACCACTAAGCAACTTGAAAAATTACTGCATACAACTTTATTACAGGTAACAGAAATAGTGGTCAATGATTTTGTACAATACATGACATGTCCAAGATTAGATTGGATTCGATTCGAAAGCACAAATCCAACTAAATGCAGTTAGCATCTGACCAGAACGGCATGATACATGAGTAACGTGAGTCCGGAGACAGTACAGTGCAACTGAGAGTAAGGTGCAGGTCCATCACCATGGTGCTAGAGCCATGAACAGGTACGCAGTCGTGGGTGAAAAGGAGATGCATGCCCAGTGACGGTGATTGCATTTCAGTGTGGCATGGATGCATTGCACCGACGAAAGTGAAATGCAGCGCAACAGATTTTACGTTCACGTCTGACCGAAGCGACACAAGAGCAACGCAATGAAGGTTTTGCTGTTCAGTGTGGCACGTTATCGTCACATATAAAAAGCAATACCGTATGTGTATTTTATTTCACGTTCTCATTATATTACATTAATAATGTCAACGCTATGCTTGTGTAATGTGACTAAATAATTACAAAATGAGCATAAACAATAAAACTTCACCAGAAGGCAGGTGGGTCATGTGACATGAAGCCATCAGTGATTCCTAATGGTTCCTGAAGACTTATCTCTCAGGTAACAAACACTTCCTGTATTTTATTATTTAATGTCTCACACACAGACACACAAAATCAAACACCATTTTTTCGACGATTTTATCAGTTCAATACTCCACCTAGTGGCTCCTCTTTGTAACTACAGCTTAAATTAAAACCCCACCGTAAATTCAAATAAAATGTTCTCATTTAAATAAATTAATAAAACCATGTATTTTTCTTGCCAGCATTTTCTCACAACTTGCAGTCAGCATTGTGTGTATGCTTTTGTTTTGGGATTGTAATTATTCTAAGTATGTCTATCACACTTGTCCTGATTTGATCACTTATAACTTTTTGGACAAAACAGGAGATATAACCCGTGTTCAGAGCTCAATTTTACACACAACTCTTGTATTTATAAGATTAGAAAGCCTCATTTATACCACCTGAAGAAGAAGAAAAAAAAATTCAAGTCACAATGATTTATGTTTTTAATCATGACTTTTTT
The DNA here is from genome assembly GCA_023630585.1 of Cranoglanis bouderius. Taxonomy (NCBI): domain Eukaryota; kingdom Metazoa; phylum Chordata; class Actinopteri; order Siluriformes; family Cranoglanididae; genus Cranoglanis; species Cranoglanis bouderius. Next base: position 2,749,823 of record CM042558.1, on the reverse strand, counting down.
TTTTTTTGTGGTTGTTCAAATGGCACATTTTCAAAGCAAGACTGAGCCGGTTTTATATTTCTAAACAAGTGTGAATAAGAATAATCAGACATTTCACAAGGTTATGTTCAACCATTTCGTCAAAAAAATAATAAAATTAAGTGGTCATTTCTGATTGGCCGACACCTTCAACCATAGAGCAATCATGTAATCGAACAGCTAGTTTAGGAAGCAACAGCACGTGCCTTTTTGACAAGCATCCCCTAGAATGATCACACTACAGCTAGTGCGCTAGTAACCAATTCGAGACATAACCGTGTTTCTCCATCAAGTTGGTGGTGTTTGGGAGAAAAGCCCCACATCTGATGTCATCCACTTACTAAATCACAAAACAAATTACAGACGGTGTAGGACTGGATTTGGATTCGGTGTAAATAAAAAGACTCGGAGGCATTTTACTTTCGTGGGTGGTTTATTAGAATAAACGACATATGGAGGTTTATTTCTTGCCCTCCTCCTCCTTGGACAGGTTCTTGATGATCTCTTCCTTCTTGGCCTGCAGTCGCTCTTCACGGCGTTTACGTGCCTCGCGGGTCTTCGAGCGACGAGCCTCGGCCTGGTCACTGCACAGAGACGAGAGAAACATTAGTGGCTGTTCAAATACATTTCCTAAGACTCGTGGGTTGTTGGGGGGGTTTTTTTCCCCCCTCTCCTCAAGGGACAAGAAACATCTTGCATCTCATCTCTCACCTTACTGTGGATCACTGGACCAAGTGTTTCAGTGTGAATTCTAAAATGTGCAATGTTTCAGTAACTCAAAACCCCTTTTTGCCCACAGGCTTCAGTCCGACTCGGTCCCTGCCGGAAATCATGAACAGAAGTGTGTGGATACGCTGAAATGCTGGGTACCAAACACGTCATCGCCGAACATTCCTGAGCAAGATATCACTAGACTGACAAAAGTTCGCAGAACTTTCCAGTTTTGTTTGCGAATAAGTCCGCAGGGAATAGTCTGATTGGTCATCAGACACGTCAATCAAATTGCCATTGTGTGTGTGTGTGTGAGAGAGAAAGTGGTTCTTGACCACATTACTGATCGACTACTGCACAGTGACTCACCATTCTGAATAACTAAACTGCATGTGAGGAACCTAATGCTTAAAAATATTTACCACGCGTGGCACAAAAATAACCACATTAGTGCAGAACGTGTTAATATACACCTTACTGATATACATCCATGTTTCCTTCTACCACAAGTCCGTTCCCTGCCATATAGAGGTGCATGATGGGAAAGTTAAGCACTCAAACATCAAGAAAACGCTAAAATCCTTTAAAACCCCATTTAAAGGGGATTTAAAAATCTGCAAATTAGTCCATCAGGTTAATGTTGGCTATACTGGTACTTCTGTAGTACCAGAAATCCTGATTCTGTACTTAAACCTGTACAGTTGAAAGAAACCCTATTTTTTCTGTTCCACCTCTTAGACAAAAACAGCTAACTCGACTAATCGTGACACGTCGGAACATTTTCTCAGACTCGGATCTTTCTGCTCCTCACACCCCCTCCGCTTTCCATACCTGTAGGTCTCTACACTGGGTAATACAATTCAGGATTTGGAGTCGATCACTGGATCCCAATAAAGACCAACACCTGATGTGTTTCTGAATTGATTTTAAACAGGAGTATCAAACAGCATTTTCAGATAGGTGCTGATGTTAACCAGCATTCCAGCCGTGAGAGAGGCGAGACCATGCACAGAACATGGTTGGACACTACGGGTCTGATGTGAATTGTAGACACAGTGTGAAAAATGTTTAGTAGTCGTGTACTACAGGTCGTTTCAATATTAGTTTTTTCTCCCCCAAGTTCTTGAGGGCCAAATGAGGCATGGCCTCGAGTTTGACACCTGTGCAGTGGGCTGCGGTGCGGTGCAGTGTTGTGTGGTGCAACTTACGAAAGGAGCTTCTTGCGGGCTCGGTCAGCCTTCAGCTTGTGGATGTGCTCCATGAGGATGCGCTTGTTCTTGAACACGTTACCTTTGGCCCTCAGGTACAGGCTGTGGTACCTGCACACAGGTCAGACGTTTACACAGCATTAATTAACACTACCGCATCGTCTTCTGCTTTTAACAATCCCAAGATCCCATCAGATCAGATTTAGCAACCTGTAAGACGTGCTGGGCTTTCTTCCTCTTAGCAGCTTTGAATTATCCAAATAAATTAATACGCCAATTAAATATTTATCACAGCAATGTCATGTTCCTTGAAGGCTGAAAATGCACGAACTATCACAGAGAGGTGCACCAATAGTGGGCGCTGAAGTGCTGTTTTAGATTGAGCACAGAAAATAGATCTGGTTACTGTATTCATGCGACATGTGCAATGAGGCGAGGGCTGGGAGATATGACTATATAATAGTGACGTGATATAAATTTTGTTAGAGTACACTGTTCTGAATCACTGCAGGTTACCGTGATATCTTAACATCCTTTTAAAAATAAATTACAATCTAATTGCATGCAGCTGTGGTAGCAGTTTTACAATTTTACAACAAAATGCAGAATTTATTATCATTTATTACTTTCTCTCCATCTTCGTATTAATTTGTTTCTGTAGGCAAAGTTTTTTTTTAAAGCAACAAAATCTAACTTTTTTTTGGCAACTACATTGCGATACTTTTCTAAGAAATGTATCACGATACGATCTCTTTCCTCTCAAACACCTCACAAAGACTTCATCTACGTGAGACAGAGCGACCTTCAGCCTGGAAACTACAATAAATCTATAAACTAAACCTTAAACCTAAATAAAAAGTTATTAGACTCGTCTACACCGCTCATGTACACTGACCCTATCCTACCGCCCCGCCACCGGAGACAACTCCAAAGCTTTGTGTCTAAGTAAACCAGATACCGGGCCGTACATGTGCCTGTCGATCTTCTTGGACTCCCTGTAGCGACGCAGCAGGCGGCGCAGGATTCGCATACGGCGCATCCAGCAAAGCTTCTCGGGCATACGAGCGTTCGCTGTACCCTTCCTCTTACCTGCGGACAGACAGTGACATGACGAAACTTTATCGCTGCCACCCCATTTTCACTGAGGAGGACATTAAAAGACAATATGGTATCAGGATCACTGTTCACAGATCGGTATCCGTACGTACCGATGCCCATGTGGCGACCCTTGCGGCGAGCCAGCGTGTTTTTGCGGCATCGGGCGCGAGAGTGCACCGTGACGGGCTTCTTGATGATGAGACCATCTTTCACCAGTTTCCTTATTGCCTGACCTGCAACACACACACATAAGGGAGAAAGATATGAAGCCTTTCGGACGAAGTACCGACGGATCTCCGGAACCCGATTAGACGGCTAAAATATGATCGGCGCAGAACTCACGAGAGTTGGCATTGGCGATCTCGTTGGTTTCGTTGGGATCGAGCCACACTTTCTTTTTGCCACAGCGCAAGACGCTGGAGGCCAAGCGCTTCTGAAGCCTGAGCATACTGAAAACACACACACACACAGCAGTGGGTTAAAGAAATGGCAGAAACATTTACCTGCTCTGAACGTCAGAATTATATGCAAACATTCATGCACACGTTAAAACAGGACGAAAAATAAGAGGTAACTGACACTTCACATCAATCCTATAGCTTATAACAGATTATTTTGACACGCCTACTTGTTATGATGAGGAAAATTAACTTTGTAATGTTCACAATGCCACATAGAGACTAGAACGTGTTACTAAGTGTTCAAGTATTAGTAAGTGTTTATCATGAACACACCACATGAGCATAAAATGGGATCGGGTTCGCTGTATATTTATGCTAATTCTGACGTAAATGATTAAACAATATAAACAAAAGTAATATACACACACTACCTACACAGAATTAACTCTTAACAAGTGGGGGTTTTGTGAAGTGAATTGAGAGTTTGGTGTCTAAACTTTCCTCGCGCTTAATTAAGCCGGCTAAGCGTCAGTACTGCTAGCTGGCTAACTGAAGCTAACGTGGCTAGTCGGGAGAAATAAGACGTCAACATTAGAAACTCGACGCTGTTCAAACGTATCGCGCTTTAAAAACTTCATTTAAATCCCAAACCACTCCATAACACTAATCTCGACCCAAACGTCAACACAAATTCGCCTCAGAAAACACCTTCCTCTGACAGGAATTAAAAAAAAAAAAAGCCGTTAGTTGGTGAGCAGCGCGAGCCACGATACAACTCGAGGCCTGCGCGTGCGAACCTGTTTTTTGCGCTTAAAACACTTTTCCAGTCAAAACTAATAACTGCTCAGGATCCGAATCAGTCCACATTAAGTATAACCTTCATATTTTACAACAAGTTCTGAGGTAACGTGACGTTTTAAACATATTTGTGGGCATTTTCAGCCGGAGCAAGGAACAGCTTCTTACCTCATGGCTGCAGGTCTTAGAGAGAAAGGAAGGAGCATGGGACTCGGAGCCTACCATTATAACAGACAGGCGCACTCTGGAAACATGGAACTGGACAGAAAATCATGTAGAAAGTTCACAATGTGTAAAAGAGTTTTTTAATATTATTGTCTTAGGTGGCTAATAATATGAGTGTGTCCCTATTTCAAATAATAAAACGTAATATTGTTCATTTTAAACCGCAAAGAATGGTCGTATCCCCTATGTTCTGTCACAGTGGTACGTTCCAAAAAATAAAGTCTCGCGAGGGGACAGGATGAGGAGAGTTCTACTAATCGCCACAAGGAGGCGCTTTGTGCTGGCGTTCCAATAAAAAATGATCAAACAATATGTGTAAAATAAAAAGATGAATATATAGAAACAACGATTTGTGTATCGATGTAACTGTTCATTACTTTCGATCAATTCTTTATTTGTATTTAGATTTCATTATTTTTAAGGAACAATTTACCCCAACTGAAGAAGGTAACAAGTAGGGGTATGCTTTTACTAAATCTCAGCCTGATTTCCAGACTACATCCATATAAAATGACATTGATACAACCCCAAATTTCCCCTTAAGGGATCAATCAAGCACATCTATCTATCTATATATCTATTTATCTACAGCCGTGGCCAAAAGTTTTGAGAATGACACAAATATTAATTTTTACCAAGTCTGCTGCCTCAGTTTTTATGATGGCAATTTGCATATACTCCAGAATGTTATGAAGAGTGATCAGATGAATTGCAATTAATTTCAAAGTCCCTCTTTGCCATGAAAATGAACTTAATCCCAAAAAAACATGTCCAATGCATTTCAGCCCTTCCACAAAAGGACCAGTTGACATCATGTCAGTGATTCTCTCGTTAACACAGGTGAGAGTGTTAATGAGGACAAGGCTGGAGATCACTCTGTCATGCTGATTGAGTTAGAATAACAGACTGGAAGCTTTAAAAGGAGGGTGGTGCTTGAAATTATTGTTCTTCCTCTGTTAACTATGGTTACCTGCAAGGAAACACGTGCAGCCATCATTGCTTTGCACAAAAAGGGATTCACAGGCAAGGATATTGCTGCTAGTAAGATTGCACCTAAATCAACCATTTATCGGATCATCAAAACCTTCAAGGAGAGAGGTTCAACTGTTGTGAAGAAGGCTTCAGGGCGCCCAAGAAAGTCCAGCAAGCGCCAGGACCGTCTCCTAAAGTTGATTCAGCTGCGGGATCGGGGCACCACCAGTGCAGAGCTTGCTCAGGAATGGCAGCAGGCAGGTGTGAGTGCGTCTGCACGCACAGTAAGGCGAAGACTTTTGGAGGATGGCCTGGTGTCAAGAAGGGCAGCAAAGAAGCCACTTCTCTCCAGGAAAAACATCAGGGACAGACTGCTATTCTGCAAAAAGTACAGGGATTGGACTGCTGAGGACTGGGGTAATGTCATTTTCTCTGCTGAATCCCCTTTCCGATTGTTTGGGGCATCTGGAAAAAAGCTTGCCCGGAGAAGAAAAGGTGAGCGCTACCATCAGTCCTGTGTCATGCCAACAGTAAAGCATCCTGAGACCACTCATGTGTGGGGTTGCTTCTCAGCCAAGGGAGTGGGCTCACTCACAATTTTGCCTAAGAACACAGCCATGAATAAAGAATGGTACAAAAACATCCTCAGAGAGCAACTTCTCCCAACCATCCAAGAACAGTTTGGTGATGAACAATGCCTTTTCCAGCATGATGGGGCACCTTGCCACAAGGCAAAAGTGATAACGAAGTGACTCGGGGAACAAAACATCGACATTTTGGGTCCATGGCCAGGAAACTCCCCAGACCTTAATCCCATTGAGAATTTGTGGTCAATCCTCAAGAGGCGGGTGGACAAACAAAAACCCACAAACTCTGACAAACTCCAAGCATTGATTATGCAAGAATGGGCTGCCATCAGTCAGGATGTGGCCCAGAAGTTGATTGACAGCATGCCAGGGCGAATTGCAGAGGTCTTGAAAAAGAAGGGTCAAAACTGCAAATATTGACTCTTTGCATAAACTTCATGTAATTGTCAATAAAAGCCATTGACACTTATGAAATGCTTGTGATTATACTTCAGTAACAGTTAGTAACATCTGACAAAAAGATCTAAAAACACTGAAGCAGTAGACTTTGTGAAAATTAATATTTGTGTCATTCTCAAAACTTTTGGCCACGGCTGTACAGTCCCTGCCGAAATTATTTCGATGGCAAGGACAAATTTTTTTCTTCTATACACTGAAGACATTTGGGTTTAAGATCGAAAGATGAATATGAGACGACAGATCAGAACTTCAGCTTTCATTTCCTGGTATTTATATCTAGATGTGTTAAACAACTTAGAACCAACCCTTTTGTTTCTTCCGACCCATTTTTCAAGTGATCAGAAAATATTGGAACATGTGAGTGACAAATGTTTCTTGTTACCCAGGTGTGCCCTGTTAAATTGATTGTGCAATCAATTAATAGCTCTGAATGTCTACTTTTGGTATGAGCCCAGGGTTTCATCTGTGAAGACTGCACTTCTTGTTAAACAGGATAAACCAACATGAAGATCAGAGAGCTGTCTCTGGGAGAAAAGCAAGCCATTTCGAAGCTGAGAAAACGTGGAAAGATCTATCAGAGGCATTGAACGAACGTTGGCTAATACAACGATTTGGAGTGTCCTGAAAAAGAAAGAAACCACTGGTTCAAAGAAGACTTCGAGAGCAGAAATATAGAGTTCAAACCACAAGACGCAAACCACTCATCAGCGGTAAGAATCGGAAATCCAGATTGGAATCCACAAACAAAATACAGAGACGAGCCACAAAAGCTCTGGAACCAAGATTAACCTCTACCAAAGTTGGGGTGGGGGGGTCTTAAGGGACTTTAGTGCAAATCCTGGACTCTTGGGGAGTGTGGTAAACAAATGTGACTCACACCCTTCAGAAAGGCTGTGAAAAGTTTCCGATTCCCAGCAAGACTCAATCACCACCACATACACCTTCAGTGTAGATGAGAACTTTCCACTGTCTAGTAGGCCCTGCAGGAAGGGTACTTCTTTGGGAACTGGGCAGTGCACCGGATTCAGACGACAGTTTCCACCCGAGAGCACCACTGGCTTTAACATTTCCCAAAATATAAACAGACTTGTAGCTAAATTTAAAACATCGCAATCCTGACCAGGCAGTTACTAAGGATGAATGAGTGAAGTCTGTAAGTACATGGTGCAAGCACCGCACGTTCATGTCCTGTGAGCTTCGTATCTGATCACTTGCTTGAACCTGCATAAAACTGTCGGCAGATTGCCGTGGAGTAAGAGGAATAAAACGCTGTTGGGATGTGCAGTTATAGGAAAATAATCAACTTCCGGTGCATTAACAGTACCTCTGCTCCATCGCACAGTGTTTATTGCTGATTTATTTAAGACCACTCAGGACTGTCACAGAGACAGCGAAACCCTCTGTCCTCGCGTCAACGTAAAAGTCTCGTCAGCCACCATGTCAGAACGGTCGGTCTCCTCCCCTGATAACGTGTGTGCTGTTAACGTCATTAACTGAGAGAGTATGGATCGGCTGATGAGTGCCCAGTCTGAGCTCATTATTTATATCGGTTTAACAGTATTAATCAATCATTTAAAAACGCACACAATACGGTTGTGAAAACAAAAGGAAAAATTTATTACAAAATCATTGTACATCCTTTATATATATATATATATATATATATATATAAAATACAAAACTCAAACAGAAAGAAAAAGATCCCCACAATTTTTTTCTTTCTTAGAAAGACTTTCATAAAATCTCTTAAAAATGTCAGCATTTATCACATTGTGGTTATAATCTGAAAAACAGCACGCTGAGTAAACAAAAAAAACAACAACAACAACTTCAGATCATACAGCATGAGGACAGACAGTCCAGTCTTGCGTGTCCAGTCAGATACACCGTCCGGCTCCAGATGTCCGAATAAACACTCAGACTAAATTAGTGCCCAGACTCTGAGCCATGTGAGTCTGTTGGTGTTTCTTGTAATTGCTCGAGTGGCTGAAGCGTTTTCCGCACGTGCTGCAGGCGTACGGTTTCTCTCCCGTGTGGTAGCGCTGATGGATCTTCAGGTACCCCGACTGGCTGAAGCGTTTCCCACACAGCGTACACAGGTACGGCTTCTCGCCGGTGTGCACGCGCTTGTGCTTCTTAAAGTCGCCGGCGTGGCTGAAGGTGCGGCCGCAGAGCGCGCAGCAGAAGCGCTTCTCCGCCCGCCGCACTCGGAAACCACACCCACTCCGCCGGTACGATAAACCGTTCAACAGCTCGTCGCGTCTCGCATCCGCGCCGTCTAAAACGGCGCCGATCTGCTCCATGTCTTCGGTCATGAGTCTCTGCAAAGAGCCGTCGAGCGCAAACGGGACGATGGCGCAGGACGGCGGCGTGCTCTGCGTCGTCGTCTGCTCCGTTTGGTAAATTAGAGTCTGTGAAGCGTAACTGGGATACTCCTCACTTTCCGCTTCGGTCTTGATCACGAAATCTGTAGCTACACAGTTCGTTCGTTCAGGCGACTGTGCATCGTGGGAAACGTAGTCCGACACCGAAACCTCGGCCCGGACACTGAATTGCGACGGGACTTTTGGCTCGGAGGCTTCAAACCGAGGCTGAGACGAGGACGAACGCACAACCTGAGAAACCACGGGACTCGTGTTCGGTCCGTCTCGGCCGCTTCCGGTCTCCCGCTTGAACTCGTCGTCCTTCTGAGTGACGTCGTCTCGTCCGCTTAATAAGGAATCCGATCGGGTCGGTTTCGCTACGTTATGGCTGACGGCGTCCTCCGCACCTGTAAAACACAGCGACAGTTACACCACATTGCTCGCTTATACGTGTAGGACATTTCCGTCACCGATCCTCACCGGAGTGTCTGTTGGACGTGAGCTCCTGCAGCTCCTGTAACCTTCGCCTCAGCCTCTCGTTCTCCCTCTGCGTCCGAGCCGTTTTCTCCTGGTACTCGGACACCGTCTCCCTCACGGCCTCCAGCACCTCCTGCACCGCCGCCGTCAGCAGCTTACTGACCCGAGCATTCAGACGCTCCACCTTCGACATGGCTGAAGCTAAATTCACACCGCGATAACAGTAATTCCCGGTATCACACAGTACCGCCGATGACGTCACACTATCAGCGACTGAATCGGACCGGACCTGGAATAAAGCCTTCACTTTTCTGGGTGCACTGTTTATTAAAGTACAGTGAAACGTTAATATTTTAGCATTAATCTCCTCACGTATAATCACACAGAAAACCAAGCTCAAGTGAGCTCAAGTAAAAGAGCTATCCGGTCGGTTATTGTTACAAGCTAAACTAGCTAGCTAGCGTTATTTGGCTAAATTGATACCGAGTTCACCACGAAGCTAGCTTGGCTAAAAATAGTTGAAAATTATGTTCGCTTCTCACGACAAACATCTTCCTCTTTCTGTTCTTTTTTTGGGATTATATATCTCTAAACATGTCGTACTTTCAGCCAAAAAAAAAAAAAAAGAAATATGACATTAGCGCCTATTGCGGCTTTTGCTCATTTACTGCAAGCTAAAACCATCTCCGGTTAAAGTCAACAGACCGCGGCCAAATCCTAAAGCGCTCCGCTTTAAATGTGTAGTGAACTAATTAGGGTGCAGAAGCCATGATTAATTCAAAGCGATAGTGCACATGCATGAAGAGTAGATTGCCATTTGGGATACGGCCTCTCGCTGGTCGCCTTCAACGGGACAACGCTTCCCCTAAGCCGGGGAGAGTTGCCAGATTATTCCAAATTGAACCACTCAGTTGATTTACAGACGACTCAGGGTTGCCAGTGCGTGTGTAAGGTTGTACGAACAACAACCATGATACTACCATAAATTAGTGAATTATTTTCATATAACCGCAAGTTCTGTAGTGTTTTATTCTGCTTATACCACCGCGATTACAATTGTATAATTTGTTAACAAACTACACATCGCACTTTTTAAGGGTTTCTAATTATATTTAATGTTGAGGAACATCAGTCAGACATGTTAGTTCCTGTTATCACTATAAACAGTTATAAACAGTTCCCTCACCAGTATCTCTCTCGCTCTCTCAAAAAAAAAAAAAAAAAAAACACACCAGGAAAACGGGAAACGGAAACGTGTAAACATCCGAGACTCCTATTGTAAATATTAAATAAATGTCTCCTAACAAAAAAAAAACGTCACCACATCAATGATTATACGTATTTCTTTGTTAAACAACGTTTTTTTTAAAATGTGTTTATTATTATTCTTATATTATGAGGAGTATCCGCAATACAAGTCTTCGCTGTGTGTTAGCTGTTAGTACAGTAACGAGCTCATTAACGTAAACCTGTCGTTCATGTGATTACTGTCCGAGCCGTGCTGTGACCAATCAGATTTGAGAATTCAATCACGCTGTGATCAACGTAGCCTACGAATAAAACTGTCTGTAGATCAGACAGACTCTATTTTTTAAACACAAACCATCAAAGATTCTGTAGATGCTCTGGTGCAGTTTATCCAGTTACATACATTTATGTAAAGTATTTAGTTGAAGGGAGCTTATCAGACTAAGGAGAGATAGAACGTTTATTGTCAAGGAGCTCTCAAGTGAGTCAAATGCAGGCTCTTTCGTCAAGAGCTAATTGGACGGCTTCGCCCCTAATTACCATGAGGTCTTGTTTTTTTTGTTTGTTTTTTTTTTAAAAAAGCTGCTTGTTGTGTATCATGTTTTAAAATGGCCTGGTGGACTCGGTGTCATTGTGGGCTGCAGGAGCTCAGTGGTGTGTTCATGTGGACAAAAGTACACTGATCTGGCAAAGCAGCGTAAATAAAAGACAAGAGCAGTTGAGCACAATTTGATCTTTAGTCATCAACAGCTTCATAAACGATGCACACGGGTTAATGCAGTCATCACAAAAGTCATCCACATTTACAGAGTTAAAAAAAAAAAAAAAAAAAAAAAAAAAAACCCAGCAACATTACATACATTGCACCATTCTGACATATAATATAATACAGAATCTTAATCTGTTTAAAGTCTTTAAAAAAACAACAACAACTAAAAAAAAAATACACAGCAAATGAAGTCTAAAATGCCAGAAAGATGAAAATGTGTGAAGGCTTTACAACAATTTTCTGAATGTTTACGGCAACGGAATACTTTGCACTGTCTTGTTACGGCTTGCTCTCTAGAGAAGCATCGTCGAAGAGTGTGATCAGGTTTTTGGGCTCGAAGCTGCGTTCAGAGTGTTTCACGGAACTCGGGCAGATCGGACTGAGACGGGGCGAGTGTATGTTTAAGGAGGTGTTTAAGGAGGTGTGTGAGGTGGTGTGTGAGGAGGTGTGTAAAGAGGTGTTTGAGGGAGTGTGTGCAGGACTGCAGGTCCGGAGCGGCGTGGAAGTGCTTCCTACTGAGAATCTGGCCTGGAGTCTGTTGATGAGACAGAAAGAAAAGCAAGAATTTAACATAATGGTGGTCAGTTTCTTTACTTTTTGGCACCCCATCTGTATGTGAGCTGATAACTGTGATTATTTTCTGTATAACTGTGATTGTCTGTGGCAATCAGTCCACACAGGTTTTGGTCATTGTTGCGGCCAAAAATGCTTGATTTTGCTGTGACTTTTTTTCTTTCTTGCTTTTTTGCAGAAAACTACTTGAATTTCAGTTGCACTAAATTGTTTTGCACGGTCTTTCACAGTGATGTTTGTTGGTAAATGATGTACTCATGTTCGAAGCACATTAATCGAAGGGGGCTTTGGCTGAATGCGCGTTGTGATGACGTCACATGGCGCGTTTTGGCCCAAATCTGCAATAATTTTTGAACGATCGCAAGCTCCTTCGAATACTGAGGAGTTTCTTTAATTTCGTGTTCATTTCAGCAATTGCAAAATCCTGAAGGGATTGAGTAATTATGGATCACTTTAAATCTAAATGTGTCTTCATGATGTACGCATGCTTGTCAAACTAAACATTCCATGCACGCCTCATTTTAATACAAACTTGTTGCATGACTGAAATCCTAGCAATATTCCAATAATAATAATAATAATAATATTATTATTATTACCTCCCCATGTAAAAATAATCCAGGCCCAATAGGGTGAACTTTCAAGACACAAAGAATTGCTTTGAGAATTCATAAACACATAAAGAGTAGTCTTCCCACCACACTGGACCCATTTCAGTACGCCTACCGTCCCAACCGCCCAACAGAGGACGCCATATCTGCCACCATCCATCTGTCTCTGACCCATCGAGACAAAAAGGACAACTTTGTAAGGATGCTGTTCATAGACTTCAGCATTCATGACCATAGTCATCCCACGACAACTGATAAGAAATCCGAGCCTGCTGGGTTTAAACACCTCCCTCTGCAACTGTGTCCTGGACTTTCTGAATGGGAGACCCCAGTCCGTCAGGATCGGCAACTCCAGTCGAGTTGGATTTGCGTTTATACGTTTATACACAATGTATACCATGACCGTCCAAAATGTAGTGGTGTGCATGTTCTACCTTTGTGTGAATGGATAAGGTGAGTGTTCCAGCCCCAGCGGTCCTGGCAGAAACACCGGGTCGTCACTGGCTGAGTCTGAGAGAGCGCTGCTGTGCTGCAGGACGCTGAGGTCACCGTCTACGTCCCAGGGGTCCCGAGGGGGTGTACGGGGTGCCGGGGGGTCACAGCGGGGGATCAGGGGAAGATTTAGGGTCGAGAGCAGGCTGAAGAGTGCTGAGAAGACAGACTGAAAGAACACAGGGGGGGGGGGAATCCACATTATACATTATAGTGATAAAGATCGACAGTTATACAACATTTAATATCATCCTCTCTGAAAATGGGAGGCAGACACTGATGTACACACACACTGATATACACAGACAGATAAAAAGCTAAACAGATAAATATGTAGACAGACAGAGAAACAGACTGGGAAATAATTAGATACATGTTTTGACAACCAGATAAATAACACATAGTAGATAGGGCATAAAAACACTGACATTTTTTTATATAGTCCTATTAGAAATCACTTTCTAATAGAAATAGGAAACTGGAGTGCACGTATACAGTATAGTCAGATAAATAAATATTTGGACATTGACCGAGTTACAGTTATTTTAGATGTCTCTCACAGTTCTGCTGGAGTTAAAATGAAATAATAAGCATGACCTCAAAGTGCAGACTTTCAGCTTTAATTCGAGGGTATTTACATCCAAATCGGGTTAACAGTGTAGCCACTTTTTATGTGTTTCTCTCTCACACACACGGGAAGTGTTTACCTGGCCGAGGCTGAGTAGAGACAGCCAGCTCTCTCGGAGACGGAGGGAGAGTTGGCGTCTCCACCTGTGTTTGCGGACGTAAGGCAGAGACAGGAGCTGCCCCACTGTCGCTCTGTCTCTGGGCTCTGGAGCTAACATCAGCCTGATTACATGCTGCAGCTCCGGGGACAGGGCTAAACACACACACACACACACACACACACACACACACACACACACACACACACACACACACACACACACACTCCCTTGTTAACATTTGACATATTAACTCTCAGTGTGTGACAGAACTGAGCTACCCGAATACAATCAATATGACATATCAATCTGAGCGATTTCTAAAGAGATCACGTATTAGTTACACGTTGTTATATGTGTGGGATGAGAAATAGACAAACCATTAGTGAATTCTGAGGGTAAGCAGCCCTTTCTGAGCTGCTGCCAGCCCTCTCCTCCTTTAGGAACCTCTATACTACACGCCAGCTCCAGGATGGACACGCCCAGGCTAATGGGAAAATAAACAGATTAGCACAAAAATCGGGGAGGAGGGGATAAAATAAATAAATAAACAAACAAACAAACAGCAGCTTTGCATATGTTTAGCTTCCTTGTAAATGTACATGAAAATAGCAAACATATTTTATTTAGCCACCTAAATAAAAATAACAGACCTGCCAGCCAATCAGGAACGAGTGTTTTCCACAGCACCGGTATAAACACATATATATAATAATATATATGAATACGAATAATATATCTCGTGAATCGGAGTGAAACAGACCTGAAGATGTCTGCTGCGGCGCCGTATTCTCCCCTTAGCAGTTCAGGAGCCATGTAGCGTGGATCTCCTTCCTGTGCATCATCCTTCCCCTTCTTCCCTTGCGCCATCACTCGCTCTTTCTCCGTCCCTCGCTCCAGCTCCAGCAGCAGACCGAAGTCCCCTAGTTTGAGTCGTCCAGAGCGAGTGAGGAACACGTTGGCCGGTTTGAGGTCCAGGTGGGCGAACCCTTGCGAGTGTAGGTGACTCAGAGCTAACAGCAGGTCACACAGGTAATCCCATGCACACTGCTCACCTACAGGGAACACACAAATATGTAAAGAAGTGTGAATAATAATAAGATGAATTAGGTTTTATATAGCACCATATTTACTGTATGTTGATCACCGACAGGAGGCGCGGGGTCTCTGAGCACTATAAGGTGTGTAAGTGCACAGTGGCTAACCTGACGTCATGGGCTGTGTCTCGGCGTGCAGCAGCAGACTCGTGCAGCACAGCTCAGTCTGGATGTAGAGCCGCTCGGCCTCCTCCCAGGCGGCGCAGAAGCCCAGCATGTGAGGATGAGGATGGAGACGCTCGTGATTCAGAGCCTCCCGAACACAGCGTGCTCGCTCTGTATCACCACGGAAACGCTGGGCTGAGCGCTTCACCGCGTACTCACGCCCATCTGCGACACTACGGACCTGAAGCACAAAACAACACCGGGCAGTGTGGAGTCAATAGACCTCAGTGATGGAAGAGTTAGTATTCTTAAAACAATGATCTCAGTATCAGTATCAGTGCATCCCTGGACAAATCGTCAATAGTGTATAATTTATTAATGGCACTTCACTACTTCTTTAGGAACACAGTAAAATTATGATTAAATGAAAGAGTGGGAAATAATAGGAAGAGGGAACAACATGATCTGTTTCTCTCACCTTGTAAACCTCTCCGAACGAACCGTGCCCGATGAGGCCGAGGTTGACGAAGCACTGGCTGAAGAAGGACTGCGGCTTGCACGGGTCGTAGACGGAAAGCGGCGGCGGGTTGTCGATCAGAGCACGAGACAGAGGCGCCCAGCGGGACCGGCGCTGAGGGAAGACCCGGCTCAGGGGGGGACAGCCTTTGGACGGAGGCCGAGGAGGGAGCAGGTGAGAGAGGGGTCGAGAGGGCGAGGCGGACGACGAGGAGTAAGAGGACGAGGAGAACGGGAGGCGGCGCTTCTTCAGGGAGAAAGACTGCTCGGCGTGGGAGAAGTGGACAGGAAGAGGGAGCGGGGAGCCCACGGTTTTGGTTTCCTCATCCACAGCCATGGATCTGAAATAACACAAACGGATTAGATTTATTAGTTCAATGGTGTGAAAAAAATTAATAAATAAGTATGTAAAAAACAGATCAATAAAATTACCACCTTGGATATTAGTTAGCTTTGATCTTGAGACACCTGGAAAACAAAAAAAGATTTAAAAATAAAAAAAGTTATTAATTCAGTTTGTTTTATTATTTACCACCGAGTAGCTACAGTGAAAACAGGTCACGTGACTGGGACGCTCACGTAAGCTCAATGACTCAAACGTCAAATACAGTCAAGTGACTTTACAGACGGCTTCTATCTCATTCATTAACATTATAATTCCGTATAAACATAATTTTAAATAAAAGACTTACCACGACACCGGGAGAACACAGTATAAGCAGTTATGGTTAGTCACTGCAGCTAGTTAGCTCAGCGCCGCAGACTTCTCACAGCTGTTTGTCAACAACAACGTACGTAACTCTTCAGACAAACCTCTCGTTCTGACAAACACGTATCGTTATTAGCCCTTCATAATACGTTATTTAGTTTATTAAGTTATTAACGACATGTAAACGCTACTTAGTTTAGCTTAGTTTTTTTTTTTTAAGCTGAAGTGCTAACGTGCTACTCTCCGGGTTTTTTTTCCTGCCCTCGCGCCGCAAACAAGTTTCAAAATTCTTTGTCACGCGCCAAAACAGGTGATGACGCAAGCAGTTTCGAGGCGGAGGTCGAAAAGAAAAGCAGGGTTGCCAGATTGGGAAAGTCAACTCCCACTTTTGTGAAAACATTTGTCCTGGTCTTTAAAAAAAAAAAAAAAAAACTAGTAGTAGTATGTAAGATAGCATCTTGTTTAAAATGGATCTAGTTGTTTAAAACAACATTTTAAAATGATTATTTAACAACTTTTTGGAAGTGAAAAGTTAATGGTGAGCAGGGGAGGATTTAGTGGTCTGGGGGCCCTCGGCAAAATACAGGAATGGGGCCCTGTTTATTGTTTCAGCATCAATATTTAAATTTTCAGCATATGTTGTTTGGCATTAGTAATTAAAATATATATAACTTGCATTTTTAGGCGGCCCTTGGCTTCTGACAAGTGTGGGATTTAATTGTGTTAAAATGATGTCCAATTAGAAATGCGTGAAGTATCGTTCGCTAATGCATTATCACTGAGGCTTAGTGAGCATTTTACTGCAGATCAGGATGCCCTCTGGTCAAATCCACGCACCCCTGTCTGACTAGTGTGATTAAGGTATCCTTAACTGCTTTACAGTTTACGACATGAAAAGCCCAATTGAAATCACTAAAACTATAAAGGATATTATTTGTAGATAATACAATAGCACTATGGCACCATGGAATTTTTCTTGCTCAAGGGGGTATAGCTCAGTGGTAGAGCATTTGACCGCAGATCTAAGAGGTCCCTGGTTCAAATCCAGGGCCCCCCTGTTTGACTTACCTCATAGTATCTTTAAGTGATTTACACTCTACACCATTATTACACCCATCGTTATACCAATACCAATAGTACAGGTGCATCTCAATAAATTAGAATGTCGTGGAAAAGTTCATTTATTTCAGTAATTCAACTCAAATTGTGAAACTCGTGTATTAAATAAATTCAATGCACACAGACTGAAGTAGTTTAAGTCTTTGGTTCTTTTAATTGTGATGATTTTGGCTCACGTTTAACAAAAACCCACCAATTCACTATCTCAACAAATTAGAATACTTCATAAGACCAATAAAAAAAACATTTTTAGTGAATTGTTGGCCTTCTGGAAAGTATGTTCATTTACTGTACATGTACTCAATACTTGGTAGGGGCTCCTTTTGCTTTAATTGCTGCCTCAATTCGGCGTGGCATGGAGGTGATCAGTTTGTGGCACTGCTGAGGTGGTATGGAAGCCCAGGTTTCTTTGACAGTGGCCTTCAGCTCATCTGCATTTTTTGGTCTCTTGTCTCTCATTTTCCTCTTGACAATACCCCATAGATTCTCTATGGGGTTCAGGTGTGGTGAGTTTGCTGGCCAGTCAAGCACACCAACACCATGGTCATTTAACCAACTTTTGGTGCTTTTGGCAGAGTGGGCAGGTGCCAAATCCTGCTGGAAAATGAAATCAGCATCTTCAAAACGCTGGTCAGCTGAAGGAAGCATGAAGTGCTCCAAAATTTCTTGGTAAACGGGTGCAGTGACTTTGGTTTTCAAAAAACACAATGGACCAACACCAGCAGATGACATTGCACCCCAAATCATCACAGACTGTGGAAACTGAACACTGGACTTCAAGCAACTTGGGCTATGAGCTTCTCCACCCTTCCTCCAGACTCTAGGACCTTGGGTTCCAAATGAAATACAAAGTCATCTGAAAAAAGGACTTTGGACCACTGGGCAACAGTCCAGTTCTTCTTCTCGTTTGCCCAGGTAAGACACCTCTGACATTGTCTGTGGTTCAGGAGTGGCTTAACAAGAGGAATACGACAACTGTAGCCAAATTCCTTGACACGTCTGTGTGTGGTGACTCTTGATGCCTTGACCCCAGCCTCAGTCCATTCCTTGTGAAGTTCACTCAAATTCTTGAATCAATTTTGCTTGACAATCCTCATAAGGCTGCGGTTCTCTCGGTTGGTTGTGCATCTTTTTCTTCCACAATTTTTCCTTCCACTCAACTTTCTGTTAACATGCGTGTATACAGCACTCTGTGAACAGCCAGCTTCTTTGGCAATGAATGTTTGTGGCTTACCTAGTGAACCAAACTGAGAGACCATTTTGAAGGCTCAGGAAACCTTTGCAAGTGTTTTGAGTTGATTAGCTGATTGGCATGTCACCATATTCTAATTTGTTGAGATAGTGAATTGGTGGGTTTTTGTTAAATGTGAGCCAAAATCATCACAATTAAAAGAACCAAAGACTTAAACTACTTCAGTCTGTGTGCATTGAATTTATTTAATACACGAGTTTCACAATTTGAGTTGAATTACTGAAATAAATGAACTTTTCTACGACATTCTAATTTATTGAGATGCACCTGTATAGGGGTAGACATAGCACTAGGCAAAGGTAGATAACCACCTCGGGTCCTCAGAAGCCAAAGGCCCCCCTAAAATTGCAAATTATATATATTAATTATTAATGCTAAATAACATGCTGAAAACTTAAATAGGCTATCAGTCTTAAAACCCTACAAAATATGTACATTTTGCCTAGGGCCGCCAAATCACTAAATCCGCCCCAGATTGCAGGTATGATGGCCAATCAATCATCAATCATACCAATCAGTCATCGTCTGAATGCCACAGACTATTTGAGCATTGTTGCTGACCATGTGCATCCCTTCGTGGCCACAATTTACCCATCTTCTAATGGCTACGTCCAGCAGTCACAAAGCAAAAGTCGTCTCAAACTGGTTTCATGAATATGAGTTCAATGTTCTTCAGTGGCCTAGTCACTGGATCTGAATCCAATAGACCACATCTCAAAACCTTTGAGATGTGGTAGAACAGGGGATTCGCAGCATGATTTGGGAGCGGGGGGGGGGCCCTACACAGTATTAGTATAGCGTTCAGTGAGACAATACCCTTATTTCACGATATACTATGATATACACTCAGTGAAGACTTTATTAAGAACACCTGTACACCTACTCATTCATGCAGTTATCTAATCAGCCAATCGTGTGTCAGCAGTGCAATGCATAAAATCGTGTGGATACAGGCCAGCGGCTTTGGATAATGTTCACATCGACCATCAGAATGGGAAAAAAATCGAAAACTATTTAGAAATCGACACTTTAAACAATTCAATTCTGCTTTCGGTGACTATAAACTATTTTGTAGTCTATTTCATTGACTTACACTATATCTGTGTACACAGAGCCCACAGACTAGCTGGCTAGTCGGCTCTTGTTTCATTCTCAAAGTAAACGTGAAGAACGAACACTGTGACAGATAAGATAGCGTTTAGTTATCAATGACTAGCCAAACGCTAGCTAGGGTTGAGAGCGGGTGATTATGGGAAATGTGGTGTATGGTAGACCAATATAGCTGAGGTAGAAATTGGAGTGTGCAGGGTTAAATAAATTCACACACAAAAAATGTAAGAGCACACTGTATGGAAGTCCAGAAAGGCCATGAGTTATCTAATTTTTTTTCCATGTTGTTATCTTGACCTCAAGACTTAATGTTGTTTTCCGAGATCATGTGGTACATTAGCGTTACATCGTTGTGGCCAGTGCCACACTGTCATATATTTCCAAAGATCTTGAGCCGCAAACCGTTTAGGCGGTATCTATCGAACATCATGCGGTAACGTGGAGACGTCCTGGTCCCTCAAAATGCCTGGCAATGAAACTGACCACCTGTTCGGGAACTAGTGTCCACGGTGGTATTTGCAGATTTCTGAGTCGCCTTCTCAAGAGGAGGACACTAATTTGGAAATTGTCTAGCGCTGACAATTCTGTGCTGACAACATACAGCTATTGTCTCTTGTGCCAGTCCCTGATTAAAGTAAATAAATGTATGTGTTCATCGAGGATGTACAGCATGTACACCTAATTGTGCGTTATTCATTAAAAAAATTGAGAAAACAACTTTTATTATCTGAAGAAAACACCTTTTGTCATCGCGAGTTCACAAGAAAAAAACTTTTATCTCAAGATCATGAGAAAAACAAGTTGTTCTCTCAAGAAAATAGGAATGTCTTTCGCAAGAATATACCATTTACTTTGGGTTCTTATTGAAACCTCAAAACGGAAGACAGAGCAATTAATGAATCGTCCATTTTATCTAGTTATTGTAAATTCTAGTAGTAACATTCTAGTACCCCCAACTAATAAATCTGTGTAAACAGACATTATTGACAAACTGAGCTGTAAAAAAACGGTTTTTGGTAACTACGGTGATGCGCGTAAATGACGTCATGTCGCGGCGGTGCATTGTGGGATTGCGGAGGAGTGGGGCAGCGAATGGTGCAACACAACTTCAGAAATGGTGAGTAAACGTTAGCTTAAGTAAACCGTACCGTTAAAACAGACTGTGGGGTTTATTTAAGTCTTTTCTCACGTTTGAACTGTTAACGGACCTTTAAAAAGGAAAAGAATTCCTCTTCGTTCATCTAAATTATAAAGATTGGCGTTTGTTGCTTTCAAAATGGCCGAATCCCATATTTCCCGTTAGTCCCTACATTGGTTCGCTTAATATGGCGTATAAGGGAATGTCTTTCACGCTTTACGTAGTGCACTCAATATTCAATAAGGAGCGGTTTGGGATGCAGCCACACGGTCGTCGCTAAAAAGGCTACAGGCTCATTAGCGAGTGACCTGTGTGTTTTGTGGTGTTCATAGAAACGCGGCTTCGATTAAACCGCCGACGTTTTGTGAAAATGTAGCGATTTATTTTTATTTATTAGTTTTTTTGTTTTTTGTTTTTGTCAATGAACGGCTGTATTTTTTGTTTTGTCGTGTGTCTTGAACAGCACCTCAGCGCACAGGGCCGCTTTAGCATAAAGCTAACGGGGGTCTCTTACTACAGGTTTCCACCCGCAATATTGAGGCTTCTGAATCAAATAATAACGATAAATTTTCAGCATTTAAAAACAAACATTTAAAATATTTTTAAAAAGCGTTATTTTAAGAGCTAACACTGTCAAGCCCTCAAAAGGAGATTAAAACTTAAAAAAAAAAAAAAAAAAAAAACGGATAACAAAGAATGAGGTAATTATTTATAACTAGAATCTAGTTATAAAACACTTAAGTGTCAAAAACAAGTATTTATGGTGAATTGACACTAATGTATGAAGCATAAATCTTATAAAATGGTAATTTTTTTATTATATAAAAAATAAATAACATTTATCATGACGGAAGATACGAGAACGATGAAGATATGTTGAGTTAATGTCCAGTTAATAATCCATTCTTTGGGGATGATGTAAAAAATAAAATAAATTAATTAATTAATCAATCCCCCAGGTAGTCCGTGATCCTGTGATGATCCTCGGGATTATTAGAGTGAAGTGCTCGGGATGCGTTGTACCGCTTCAGGAGTTCAGCAACATACACCATAGAGTTTTGATGACTTATCCTGTACTAGTCCTCCGTTCGTCCAATTAAAATCTCTCTAGAACGTCTGTATCTCACCCCTGGGGTCTTGCTCTACAGTATGTAACTGCTCATTAGCAGCTATCGTGGTTTGTTGTTGTGTTTCTGGCTGTCCTTATTCCTGCACACGATTCCCCTTTTTCCAGCCACCTCTCGGCGGAAAATAAATAGTTGGCGTTTATTGGTTGGTACGAGGGTGGAGTTTGTGCAAGTTGGCAGTTATGTGACTCTTCAGAGGCGTGTTTTACCAATTCGGAGCCGTGCAATGCCGCAATGTCCATCTGGCCGATCAAAGCCCAGATCGGTGGAGTGTTACAGTGATAGTTGAGCTTCTGCAAGTTTCTCCCATTTCCACATATGATTTCTGGAGCTCAACCAGAGTGACCATCGGGTTCTTGGTCACCTCTTTTACCAAGGTCCTTCTCCCACCATTGCTCAGTTTGGCCCGGCGGCCAGCTCTAGGAAGAGTCCTGGTGGTTGTTCTTCCAATTTAGAGTTATGGAGACCACTGTGACCACAACGGGAACCTTCGGTCTAACAGAAATTTAAAAAAAAAAAATTTCTTTTGACATGTGCCCCTTTCCAAATCGTGTCCAATCAACTGAATTTTCCACAGGTGGACTCCAATCAAAGTGTAGAAACATCTCAAAGATGATCTTGAGAAATGTTGTTTTTCAGTATTTTTTTTTTCTTCTTTTTAATAAATTTGCAAAGTTATCACAAATCTGGTGTGGGGTATAGGGTGTACACTGATGTGAACAAATGTTTTGCCGCCACAGGATGTGTTTTTAATGATCCGGCGTCATAAGACGACCATCTTCACAGACGCAAAGGAGTCTACGACTGTTTACGAGCTGAAACGCATCGTTGAGGGCATCCTGAAGAGACCGCCTGAGGACCAGAGACTTTACAAGGTATAGCGTTTACATTTCCCCATCAGCACTAGCACTAGTCCTGTGAAGGACCTCCTCTCTGCCTGCGATGCAATAACGTTATACACTCAATAATATTCACTCTGCACTCATTAGTATTCACTGAACATTCACTAATATTCATTGTACTCTATAAATGATGACTTATTGAATAATCACTACATGCTTGTTAATATTCACAATGCGCTCTAATATTCACCACACACTCATTAATATTCACCACACACTCATTAATATTCACCACACACTCATTAATATTCACCACACACTCATTAATATTCACCACACACTCATTAACATTAGCCATGCTCTCATTAATATTCACCATGCTCTCATTAATATTCACCATGCTCTCATTAATATTCACCACACGCTCATTAATATTAGCCATACGCTCATTAATATTAGCCATACGCTCATTAATATTAGCCATACGCTCATTAATATTAGCCATACGCTCATTAACATTAGCCATGCTCTCATTAATATTAGCCATATGCTCATCAACATTAGCCATGCTCTCATTAATATTCACTACACACTCATTAATATTCACTACACATGCTCATTAATATTCACCACACGCTCCTTAATATTCACCACACGCTCGTTAACATTATCCATGCTCTCATTAATATTCACCACACACCCATTAACAGTAGCCATGCTCTCAATATTCACCATTCGCTCATTGCCATTAGCCATGCTCTCATTAATATTCGTCATGCGCTCATCAATATTGACAACATGCTCATTAATATTCACCAATCACTCATCCATATTCACCACACGCTTATTGATATTCAACCTACATTTCACAGTCATTAATATTCACTATTCACTCGTTATCAGTATGCACTCATTACTATTCAGCATGGGCCTGTTATTCACTATACACTCATTAATGTTCATGATACAAAGGTAGTGTGCTATTTAGTAAAGTAGTGTGTGGTTTGAGACGTGGCCCTGTGTGAGACTGGGAGTGATAAAACCAGGTGTGTGCTTTGACTAGATAGCTAAATCATTAGCTTTAACTGTGTGTGTGTGTGTGTGTGTGTGTGTGTGTTACAGGATGATCAGCTGCTAGATGACGGTAAAACACTGGGAGATTGTGGCTTCACTAATCAGACGGCCAGACCTCAGGCTCCTGCTACAGTCGGACTCGCCTTCCGAATTAGTGGTACGTCTCACAACGCTTAGCACACTCTACCCATTGTCCTGTCTGTTTCTGAAAAAAGAAAGGCCAAGTTCATTAACATGTGAGCATGTACGATGCTGAAGCTACATTTAAAAAAAAAATATGAATGGGATTTATTTTAATGTGTGTGTGTGTGTGTGTGCGCAGACGATGCATTTGAGCAGCTCCAAGTGGATCCGTTCTCAAATCCTCCCGAGCTTCCTGACGTGATGAAGCCTCAGGATTCGGGCAGCACGGCCAACGAGCAGTCGGTGCAGTAAGAACACGAAGAACACGACGCAGCAGGAGGAGGAGGAGCAGGAGGAGGAGGAGGAGGAGGAGAAGTCTGCCGCTCCGTTACGAGGCGGTTCCACCAGGACTGAGCACTCAGAAGGGGTTAGGGCTTTCAGAAAACCAAAAACAGGACACAGCCGACCCCCCCGTCCTCAACACACACACACACACACACTGAAACATCATCATCTAGCTTATTAAATTTCCTTGTTAACTCTGGACTGACTCTCATTTCCACCTCACTGTGTCTGTGACACACACACACACACACACACACACACACACATATATATATATATATACACACTTTCTTTAAACCCGAACACGGCTTGTTTTTGCAGTGTAAAGACGTTTGTGTTGTTTGTAGTGTTCATTAAAACGGAAAGAAAGTGGCTCTTGTGTTTTGCAGTAAGAGAGATTGTGATGTTCGAGGGAGACGCATGCAGGAATTACAGCATATTTTTCACTCGAGCCTGCATTCATAGTGCATTATATAATTTATCTTTTTTTTTTTTTTTTCTAATTAATTATCAATTAAGCAACCCTTTTAGACACTGATATTAAAGAGCTGAATTTTACACTTGTTGTGTTTCCTGAATTTTTCATGTTGTATGAATGTTATGATTTCTAAATGCGGTTACAAGGAAATACACTGTATACGTATTTAAAATCCGTTCTTGCCTAAAAACCGGGTGCGTACCAGAACGCTTATCAGTGCCCCCTCGATTCCTCGATCCTATATCCTTCAACCTTTAACCCAGACATCAATCAATCCCTTCACAGCAGAATGGGGGGGGGAGGGGGGAGTGTCTGGTCTCTTTAAAAACAGGACTGGTCTTGAGTAATCCTAAGTTTTTCGGTTCAACATCTTGTGCGCTCTGAGATGCTTTTCTGCTCACCATGGTTGTAAAGAGTGGTGATTTAAGTCACCGTAACCTTCCTGTCAGCTCAAATCAGCCTCACCATTCTCCTCTGGTGTCTCTCATAAACAAAGGCGTGAAATTCCCAGGAGACCAGATTCAGAAATACACGAGCCATCCTAGGCACAAACATGCCGTGGGCAAAGTCACATTTTTATCTGGCCTTTGACCTGTATCTGCATGATTTTTTTTTTTTTTTTTTTGCTTTGCACTGATGCTACATGTCGACTAGGTCACATTTTGAAGCTCTCTCCAGAGACTGAGATCATGAATTTAGACTGGGGGTCATAAACCTACAACCTCTGAAATCCTATGTTTTCTGTCTGCTAATACATTTACAACAACATGTATTACAGAATAACAAGTGGACAAATGAACTGTACTACAGTATCACCACGTAATCATATTTCCATTTCTACATTTCAATCAGCTGATGTTTTAAGCGTACTCAAACTAACATACTCCACTAATATTGGCACCATTGGCCCCCACTGCTTATCTAGTGGGGAGGGGCCTAGAAAAGGTGCCCCTTAAAATTGCCCACACGGTGCACTCCAGTGTGATCTCTCCATCGGAGATCAACCGCATCGGCTCTGTTTGCTGCTGAGCTGAGTCGGTACAACATTGACATTGCTGCGCCTGAGTGAGACCAGGTTCTTGGATGAAGAGTTAGCAATGGGATACACCTTCTTCTGGAAATGATACCCGTGATGGGAATGATACCCTTGATGGAAATCATGCTTGTGGTTGACATGTGCATGGGGCATAACTGGCAGTGAAGAACACAGTCCTCCTAAGCCTGACAAAAATACCAGTAGGCATCAGTGAAATGCTGACGTGTCTCTGCATCCCTCTAACCCAGAAATGCTTTGCCACACTGGTAGAGTTGGTGTGTATGCACCAAATCTACCATCTGAGCATGGGTCCAGTGACTGCTTCTATCAGTCACCAAATTCACATATGTGACAAAATCCATTTGCTTGGTGACTTTAACAATCTGGTGGGAAAGAACAACAGGACTTCTTGGTGAACATTGTATTGCCCACGCTAATGAAAATATCTTAAGACTTCACGCTGAGCATGACCTGGCCATCACAAATACACTAATCCAGGAAAAGAATAAATATAAGACATCATAGATGCATCCCTGCTCCAAACACTGGTACCTAATTGACTTTGTTATAGTGTGGTACAAGGACATTGTAATATCTGTGAGAGGTGCAGACTGCTGAACTGACCATCGCATGATTGTGTCTAAACACCACGTGACAGTATGACCACCTCTCAGCTTGCAAAAGACCAGCAAGATGAGGCTGCAGCATATCTTTGGACTTAATTAGCATGATCATGTGCCTCGCACTAAAATACTGGCGAAGACCAACTGCAAAAGTACTGAGGTCATGTTCACCCAACACCAACTACACTGAGTAGGTCTTGCGATTAGGATCCCCCAAAACCGACAGCCCCACACAGTGCTTTATGTTCAGTTACGTCATGGCCTATGCTGCACTGAAGTAGTGCAAGTTTAGACCTGAGAACCTGGAGGGCACTGCTGCTGCTACCTCGCCCTCGATGGGACCGGCATGCTGGTATGAGCTAACCAGGAAGAACACACCAAAGAATGCTGCTGCTACCACCACTACCACTTATACATGTCCCACCTGCAACAGAACCTGTGGTTCCAGAAATGGACTGTTCAGCCATCCCAGAACCCACCGTTAGAGGACAGAAGTGAAGTCGTCATTGGATTATGACACTGTATGACACCTGACCATCATACCGACTTGTACTTTTTTAACATCCCTTTCCCGATTTAATCTTCCCTTTGCTGTTAGAGTAACCTTCACTCTTCTTCCACTGGATTTTGGAGCGTGGCTGTGAGGATCTGTCCATTCAGCCACAAGAGCAGTAGTGAGGTCAGGCACTGATGTCAAGCAAGGAGGCCTGGGGTGCAGTCGGTGTTCCAGTTCATCTCAAAGGTGTTCAGTGGGATTGAAGTCAGGGTTCTGTGCAGGACACTTGAGTCCTTCCGCTCCAATTTTGGCAAATCATGTGCACGGGGGCAATGTCATGCTGGAACAGGTTTGGGCCTCTTAGTGAAGGGAAATCGTGAAGTAAGTTGATTTTCTCCCCCCCATTATTTTGTATATTATAGCACATTTACATAATAATGGATTGTTTTGTTGAGCAAACTTATGCAGAACAAACAATTAATCTAGGAACAATGTTTTATGTACTAAAAAGAAATAGTACATATACATTTTTCTAGTGTCTACTAGCTTAATTAAACCAGACCAACGGCAGCTTTCTTCCCCAAGGACCGCAATACCCCACATATAAAGCAATCCTCCCCCTAAGACCTACCGAAAATACCAAGGCCCAGATCTCTCTGTCATCCTAACTAGTTATAGCTATATACAGTGCTTATGCAATTTTACAGAACAGCAGGGTTCAGTGTGATTTTTTGGATTTACAGCTGAGGTTGATATGCACGCTTTCAACTATCTCCAAGCCCAGTCCTCTCATTAGATGCGGTTAGTGCAACGATGAAAGAATAATTTAAATATCATGTGTGATGTTTTTGTTCTTGTGATTTTCATTCATTCATTCATTCAATAAGTTCTTTATCCTGGTCAGCTTCATGGCAGATCCGGAGCCTATCCCAGGAACACTGTGGGGTGAGGTGGGAGAATTCACCTCGGATGGGACGCCAGTCCATTGCAGGGCACCACACACACACACACACACACACACACTCACAGACACACACACACACCTACAGTGGGTATAGAAAAGAATCACCCCCTTTAAAATAATCACATTTTGTTGCTTTTCAGCCTGAAATGAAGATGGACACAGTTTTTGTTTTATCCAGTTGTATTTACTCAGTGCAACTTATAACATCCAAGTGAAAGATGTAACACCAACATATCAGAAATGTTTTTTTTTTAAATTAAAAACCAGAATCACTGAGTTGGAAAAAGGATCAACCCCCCTTGCTTTAATGTGTCTTAATTTTTTAATTACAGCCTTTAGTCTGTTGGGATATGTCTCTACTAACATCTAGACTTTGCAATATTTGCCCACTCTTCTTTGCAGAACTGCATAGATCACATCTATGGCCAGTGTAGTATATCCAAACTTCCACCACCTACCTGGATATGGACAGTGGGAGGAAACCAGAGAACCTGGAGGAAACCCACCCGGACACACAGAGGGAACATGCGAAACTCCACACCGAACGTAGCCCGAGCGTGGTGGGGTCAATGGGATCAAAATAGGGACGATGGCTAAAAAAAAGGTCGAGAACCCTTAGGGATTAGTATTCAACCTCAAGCTAATGAGGTGGGAAATGACATTTTCATGTTTTTGTATTTGTGTATTCGTATTTTAGTTAATGAAGTTAAGACAATAAGTCAACATACCATGGGTTGATTTTAAGGTGGGTTTTCATTTCATTAGCTGCAGAACCCTCCACATCTGGCTACAATTACTCCGCACCATTTTGCTATCTGAGTCCAAATCTTAAACATGGACTTCCTCACTGAACATGATGTTTTTGTCTGACTGAATACTCTGGTTATAATAATAATAATAATAATAATAATAATAATAATAATAATAATAATAATAATAATGATTTCACACTTCAGTCTGTTCATTAACTCCATCATTGTGTAAAGAAAACACAATGCTAGTGAGTAAAACCCTTCATCCTACAGCTGTATGCTAATTCAATTAGTTTTCCATGATGATTTTTATTATCTTTTTTTTAATTTTTTAAATTGATTTCAGTTTATTGTGTAGTGATATGTGCTCTTTATTTATTTATTTATTTATTTTTAAAGAACCTGAGGCTCACAATTCTCGGGTAAAACATAACTTTTTCTTGTCTGCATTACAGGCGGTGACCGAGTCACTTTTTCTGCCCCAAATATGGGCTTGGAATGTGCGCCCTGACGTACCCAGACAGAAGGCGGAGCCACAAATCACTAGGCCACGCCTTCTTTCCCGAGGCGACGCTCCAATCTGCGTTGTGGAGCGCTTTGGCTCGTGCGGAGAATTCACCGATAAGGTTCCGAAAAAGGGACCGTAGAAACAGGAAGTGTTTGTGTTTTCATATTTATTTGAATTAGAAACGTGAAATTACAGGCACAATGAAGGTGTCAGCTTGTTTCTGTTGGCCAATCTATATATATATATACATACACACTTTCACCCTTATTTATATTTATATTTATATTTATATTTTTCCAAAAAATAAAAAAATTAATAAAAAAATTGTTTTGCGTAAAACATCCCAAAAGAAGCGTGATCCGTAACTTGGACACAACCCAGTGTCCTTACTTGTGTTTAGTGTACGTGTATGTATATTAGAACACAACCGCCTTCTGGAGCTGTTGCAACAGGAAAAGGGGGCGGGGAGGGAGAGGAAGAAAAGGCCACGCCTATTTTATCCACAGCAGCCGCGCGCGCCGTCGGGGAATAACGGTACAAGCCTGAGGAGTCGCGCGCGAGCCGTTAGGAATAAGGAGCAAGTTCACGAGCGCGAACGTTAAAGCGGAAATCCTGCATATTAACACCTTTTTTTTTACTCTGAGGAGTGAAGATGGATGATTTGGGTACGTACTCCTTTAGATTTTCTATTTATTTATTTATTTATTTATTTATGTAGCGCAGTCTGGTTGGCATCCAAAATGATGAGGAAGAAGGAGGGAGGAGTGAAAAGAGACAGAGAGAGAGAGAGAGAGAGACAGAGAGAGAGAGAGAGAGAGAGAGAGAGAGAAATGAAAAACAGTAATTATATGTTTATGAATCCCGGCCGTGTCTCA